>MKGJ01000013.1:104163-122551 GCA_002018255.1 Bretziella fagacearum | reverse complement strand
CCCCTCTCCCAGGCCGCCGCTCCCGCTCCTCCCACCATCATTCCAACCACTAGCCAAAACCCCCACGACCTCATCGACGTCGACACCCCCTCCGTCCACTCTGTCCCCCACGACTTCCGCGACCGCGACGTCCAAACCACCACTCAAGCCGACCGCCTCGACCGTGAAGCCGCCGCCCGTGATGCTGCCGCCGCCGTTGCCACAGAGAAAAAGAAGCAAGATGCCGCTGCTGCCCGGAAACGCCGCGAGGCCCTAGAGGCCGGGCGCGGGGGATTCTTTGGGGGAGGGGTTTTGGGAACTGGAGTATTGGTTTTGGCTAATGCGGCGGTGGTTTTGGGGGTTGGCGCTGCGGCGCATTATTTTGGACAGGATAAGGGGAGGTTTGCGCCGTCGTGGCGGACGGCGGGGTTGGGTGTTGGTATTGCAGCAACGCTGGGTGTTGGGGAGAGTTTGCTTGTAAGGTTAGTTGAGTGAGGTGTTGTGTGGATTTGTTAATGATTTGACTGACTAGTATATACAGATCTTTCGGAGACCGTCATTAAAAAGAGTCCAGACCTTTTTTTTTTTTTTTTTTTATCGACCCTTCCCGACGCAATCACGGCTTATCTTTTATACTCAGAGCTGTTAGTTCATAAACATTATATATGATAATTAAAACATCAAATCAGAAACAGCTGACTAACAATTCAACAACAACATGTCCCGTTTTGTCCTGTATTCCCATCCGTAGCGAGGTACGCCTGTTTTATATTCCATCCTGGTAACAATATCGCAAATCACACAACCTTGACAAAAGAAAAAAAAAGAACAAATAAACAATCGCTCATCCTCTCCGACACATTGCTTCTTTAATCTTTCGAACCCAGTGTCTTCTCAAATCAGGGTTCATCTTGCAAAACATCATTGCCTTTTTTTCCACAACCAGTATTTGCTCCGCCACGAACAGTTGCAAGTCATTATCCTCGTCACTGAAATCCGAGAAAAAGATGTCCAATGCTTGTTCGGTCCATTTTGATACCGTTTGTGAACTCTGACTCGCTTGTAGAATCTTTGTGAGCATCTCCTCGATTACCGCAGTTGATGACGAGCCAATAGGCGTGACATTGGTGGTTATGATTGGGAGAGACACGGAGGTACTGGGAGACATGGTGCCGACTGTAGAAGGAGGAGTCGCCATGGCCGTGGGTTGTTCCCGTTGACGGCCATGGTCGCAGGGAGGATGATGATGGTGGTGATGGGAATGCGATCCATAACCGCGTGATGCGTGATTGTGTGGATGCCCCTGATAGGCAGAGTCATAGGATACTGCCATGGGAACAGTAGCAGCAGCAGCAGCAGCAGCAGCAGCAGCAGCAGCAGCAGTAGATGATGATGATGATGATGATGATGATAGAGATCCTGCTAAGGCGGCGGAAGCCGGTGCCAAAGGCGGTGGCGCGGAGATACCACCGGATGCTGAGCCGAGGGAACTCCGTGGGTGAGATGAGGGGTAGTTGACGCTTGGACTCGGCCAGCCATGCGTGCGACGTCGCTGAGCAGAACTACTAGTGGACTCTGTACTAAGAGAGCGCTTGCGAGTCTGTTCAGCGATGATTGCATTGTCACTTGGAGGCGTGGCGATGAGACGGGAGGCAGAGCCGGTTGGTCGATTGGTAGTCACTGAGAGTGAGTGAGACGGTGTCTGAATGTAAGAGGCAAGCTGCTGAGGCTGTGAACGGGGATGTGGGTGAGTATTTGTTTGGGCGGGGGCGACATTAGGATATTCTTCAACAGGAGATCCTGTATCGCGATCGAATACTATGACTCCAGCGCCATTTTGACCCGAAGTAAAGTTGGCAGAAATCTGGGCTTTCTTACGGCCATGGGGATCTTGCATGATATCATCGAAAATGACTTCGAAATACTTTTCATGTTCGAATGGCCGGCCACGCAGAGGCTTGGCAGTGGGATCCTCCTATTGGCTACTGTTAGTATGGGAGTGTTGTTCGGAGGTGCGTCTCAGATGACCGTGACTGGCTCCACGGCATGCATATANCTCTATATCACAACCAAAAAAAAAGCCCCCCAAAAAAACCCCCCAAAAAAAACCATATATTCAATAACCAATCTTTGTGGATAAACACGGGATGGATCCTGGGAATTGAAACCCATAAAGACGACATTCACACTTTTGAGAGCAAAAAAACAACAAAAAAAGACTATAACGTTCTGTGACCTTCTTCTCCCCCCCCTCCATAAGACAGACCATGTGGTGCTTGTTTATTTTTATTTTTACTTATTTTTCATTTTTTCCTTGGGTAAGAAATGTCAGCCTGATTAAAGGGATTCACAAGGCAAAAAGGGATCATGATTTGTGATTAAATATGTAATATATATAGAATTGGTTTTTTTCTTGATTTTTTTTTTCTATTTTTTCTATTTATTTGTAAACAGTGAATCGGGCGTCTCGGGACGGCCTGAGCTTGGGATCCGTGATAATATTTCTTGGCTTGGCCCGTGATTTTGTATTTCTAGTCCCGGGTCTTGGCAACCGAGGGGAGGTTGGCCCTATTTGTCAGGAAGAATATTCCAAGAAAGGAGTAGATGATGATGATGATGATGATGATGATAGAGATCCTGCTAAGGCGGCGGAAGCCGGTGCCAAAGGCGGTGGCGCGGAGATACCACCGGATGCTGAGCCGAGGGAACTCCGTGGGTGAGATGAGGGGTAGTTGACGCTTGGACTCGGCCAGCCATGCGTGCGACGTCGCTGAGCAGAACTACTAGTGGACTCTGTACTAAGAGAGCGCTTGCGAGTCTGTTCAGCGATGATTGCATTGTCACTTGGAGGCGTGGCGATGAGACGGGAGGCAGAGCCGGTTGGTCGATTGGTAGTCACTGAGAGTGAGTGAGACGGTGTCTGAATGTAAGAGGCAAGCTGCTGAGGCTGTGAACGGGGATGTGGGTGAGTATTTGTTTGGGCGGGGGCGACATTAGGATATTCTTCAACAGGAGATCCTGTATCGCGATCGAATACTATGACTCCAGCGCCATTTTGACCCGAAGTAAAGTTGGCAGAAATCTGGGCTTTCTTACGGCCATGGGGATCTTGCATGATATCATCGAAAATGACTTCGAAATACTTTTCATGTTCGAATGGCCGGCCACGCAGAGGCTTGGCAGTGGGATCCTCCTATTGGCTACTGTTAGTATGGGAGTGTTGTTCGGAGGTGCGTCTCAGATGACCGTGACTGGCTCCACGGCATGCATATATGTATGTATATGAGTAAGGATACTGTAATGGCGACATACCTTTAGGTGTTTCTCCCATTCCTCGTCCGTAGCCTGTACGGTACACGTATTCTCATCATACTTAAAGTTGCTATTGTTTCTCAAACCACGCCATGCTTTGAACCGCTTCCGAGCATTATCTGCCTTGTTCTTTAGGTGGTTTTTCTCAAGAACGAGATTGTGTTCTGCTTGTAGTACACGGGCAGCACGGCTCCAGGCTTCAGGCTTTAGAGTGCCGGATTCGCGGAGGCCGTATTGGAGAACAGATTCGCAAAGGGAGCGGAAGAAGGTTTCTTCGTATGCTGGGGTCCAGCTGACACGGGGAGCACGAGTGAAAGAGGGGCCAAGAGTGGTAGAGTTGGAGGGGACAGAAAGGGATGCTGGATTTGACATTTTGACAATATCGAAGAGTGAGAATTGAGAATTTGTAATAGTGAATATAACTTTTGAGTGGAATCAGTTGGGGATTCCAGGAGATATCATGGCTTGTATGACGATGTGAGGTTTAGACCGCGATATCAACAAAGTTATTGCGACAGATTTGGCGATAATAGAGCAGGATTTATAGTATGATAATGAAACGCAGCATTTAAAGGCAGGAATTAAATAAATGGGAAAATAATGGAAAAAAAAAAAAACTATGGAAAAACACAATGAAATTGGAAGCAAATAAATATAATCTTTTCTTTATTCTCTTTGAAATGATATTCAAGCCGGGCCTTGTGGGGGGGTTTGGCGCAGAAGAGACAGTGATAATGATATATAGAACCGATGGACAAGAGAGAGAGATGGGAAGAAGAAAAAACGCAGGATCATTATACGCAACAAGACAACTAACAAAGACGTAAAAAAATCAAGTTTTAAAAAAAAAAATGATCAAATAAGGAAAAAAAGAACTGGGGGGAAATGGCAAAACGGAATTCTTTGGCGGCTCATCAAGGTGCCCGTTTTGGCCATCAAGGTTCTTACGATATAGTGTCACGTGATTTCTTGGCGGTTGCTGCGTTTGGGTTACAGGAGAAAGGGAGCGTTGAAGCGTCGTATTCCGTTAACCCTAATTCGGATACCAAGTCCAAAATATCAACACCTGTTTGACCAAATATTAATTCTTGAAATTTATAACTACTTCATCTCTTCTCAGTGACCTTGCTATCTTGAATCTTGAATGATCAACCTCTATCGCGTAAGCATACTCACTTTTGCCCCTCACTTGAGCAACCTCTATCACCATGAAACTGACCATCAGGGTGCGCATCACTGGAACGGAACGCAGCCATCTCATACTTGTAAGAACCCTGATGGACCACTAACTGCCACTGATCAACTTAGACTTCGATGTGACCAGCTGATAAACGGCCTTTTTCTTTTTCATTTCGTCATACACTAGCTCATCAAGGTTCACGTGCGGGGAATAACGTCATCTAGTAAATGAACGATATTTGAAAAGGAAAATGTAAATTTGTTCGCTATGTTTGAATGTACTGTAACCCACACTCAATCTGTGAGTGTAAGACGGTCATGATGCCATCTATGCTAGCTAGTAGGTATGTTCATTAACCCCCCCTCCCCCCCTCCTCTCTCTTTCTCTCTACTCCTCGCCTACTGTTTCTTCAGTGGGTACAGACTCCAGATATTAGGAATGTCGTTCCACACTGTGTTCTGCCACTCCGTCTCACTCTTGTACTCCCGTGAGTTGATAATAAACGAAAAGTCAATACCAGAGTACAAACTCTGAACATAAGACCGGCAGCCCGCCAACGATCCATCACGGCTACTCGGCGTACGGCCACCAGTACCCCAAGCCGCATGCGAGCCGATGAATCTGGCTAGGGCACTCGCGCTAGTAGCCAGAGACGCCGTACCGACAATCTCCTCCTTGATGATGCCATCACCACCATTGGTACTAGCAACAGTCACCTCACGGTCAAGAATACGAGGATCCAGACCGACAAACTTGGACTGTTGAACGACAGTGTCATGGGCGTGGTCGGCAGCATCTGTAGTGTACAGAATCACCTTTTCGTCGCCAAAGATATTCTTCTGAAGGTACTCAAGGTAGTCGATGCCAGTAATGTTAGACACAAGGTAAGAAAGAAGCATGGGTCCGTAGTTGGAGTATGACACTCCAGTTCCCGGCTCAAAGTCCAAGGGCTTTTCAATCATGTACTCAATGACATCCCGCAGACGGGCAGGGTGATCCAGACCGCGCTCAATGGCAATAGGACGGAACATTTGCATCGGGTCAGGCGAACGCTCGCGGTCGAAACCACCCTCGTGGTTCAGCAGCTGTTGAACAGTAATGTTCTCAGAACGCTGGTCGGCGAACTTGGTGTATCCAAGCATACCATAGGGCTTGGAGGTTGCATTGAGGAGACCCTGGCCAATCAACTGAGTGATGGTCGCGTACAGGTACAGCTTGGAGACAGAAGCCAACAAAAAGACATCATCAGTACCAACGACTGGGTAGTCTTCTTCCGCAAGAGTGTAGGCACGCTCAAGAATAATGGAGCCGTTGATAGCAGCCGCAACCTGCGCTTGACGCACGCTGTTCCGCTTCATGAAGCTTTGAATACGGCTATCAAGTGCCGCTAGGACACCCTCGTTATCCTGGAAACCGGTGGCAGTGCCAACGGCATTCCAGTTCTTCTCCTTGGGCACTGTCTTTTCGGCAAAGATGCCAGTAAAGAAAATATCATCAGTGGTATAGCCACCACCACTAATGTCAATAGGCACACGACCAGCGGCCTTTTGCGAGACAATTTGCTTTTGGAGGTCTTCGCTGGTCAAGTTGTGGAAGGCTTCCCACGAGCCGACTTGCGTATCCTGGAACACGGGGGTGATGACATGCTCGGCGGATTGATAGAGACGGCTAGGGCGCCAGAAACGCTTGGTGAGCTCATTGGTGTACACCTGGTCGAAATTAGGGGTGAACCCGTTAGAGGCATAGGAAGCAGTCTCCTGGAGGTTTTCGGTATCCTCGTGCATGGTCATGCAGAACTTGCGGGCACTGGGCGTACCGTACATGGAGAATGAGGCCAGCTTGGTTTTGTAACCAGAAGTGCCGTTTTGAATGGCCCACGGAGAATTCTGGTCACACTGCTGCAGCCAGAAGCCAACATCCTTCTTCTCCATGATGCCGGCAAAGACGGCCTCACCGGTAGTGGCACCCGAAGCAGACACGTGGGTAGAGACGTAACCCTCGGCGTCGAGCTTGGCTAACCACGCGGAGTAGGTGTTGTAGTCAGCATCTTGGATGGTCTCAAGGGCACCGGGTGTGGTATCCTTGGCCCAGACGGAGGCGTAGCGGGCGGGAGAGCCGTATACACTAAGGGAAAGAGGGCGATAGCCCGTAGAGATGAGAGTCGAGGTTTGAGAGGCGTACTCGGTGCCGTTGAGGTCAACGAGGGCCTTCACCAGGTCATCAGAGACGGGAGTACGGATGGCCAAGGCGGAGGTAGAGCTGAGGAAGGAGATAAAGGATATGCCAGTAATGGCAAAAAGGTTATTAGACAACATGATGGGGGTGATTATCTATAAGGATTATATTAAACAAGTATATGGTAAAGAATGTGTATGTGTGTATAAAACGAATGGAAGCTGCGTAGAAAAAAAAAAAAAAAACAGTATAGAAAAGAAGAAGCAACTGACGAAAAGAGAGGCTCGTGAGGCTTACTTCTTATCATTTCTCTTTTGAAATATTAAATTCGAGGGGATATCGTGAGTGTTTATATATCGTAAAATCCCTCTGAGAAGCAAAATAACAAAAAGCCTCTTTCAATGCATGCCCCTGTAATAGCAATACGAGACCCTCCAGTTTCTCTCTGTTGATCCCGGCATTATTTGTTGGCAGCGGCGTCTCCTTTGAAGTTCGGTACCCCGAACCTAGGGCTTGGCGGTCTGGTCCTTGGGTAATCTAGAACAATGCGCCCTGGGGGTGGGGGGTAGTAGAACTGCGTGATAATAGAGTTACCTAGGTACTTGGAGATTTGTGGGATAGTCAAACTCCATGGCTTTATTTATTGTTACTGTCAACTCGTAAGTTCCAGTCATTCCCATGCCTAAGCTTCTCTTTCTCTCTTTCTTTTTCTTTTTCTTGTGTCTCGTCTTGTCTCATAATACCTGAGCTTTTCCTATGACAGTCGATCCCCCCCTCTCCTCTCTTCTCCCTCGTACCCCCTCTCCCCCCATGTTAAGAAGACTGGCCTGGTGATCCCAGTTTGGCGCTAGACTCGCTTGCGACTAATACGAGAAACTGGAGTTTGGCCACAAAGACAGGGTGCGAAAGCCTATGTCATCTGAAGAATCGTGCGCGACCTAAAAATAAACATTGTAGTTCTAGTTGAACCATATTAAAAGGGATGGCCGGAAAAAAAAAAACAAAGGTTGTATCAGATGTTGATTAGAGACAAGCATATTAGAGATGATATCATGCTTAATGTTTATATAAATCCAAGGAAGGTTATTCGTATTACTGCCCGTTAAAGGAAGGAAGATGGGCCGGCTGGTAGTACAAAAGTAGACTTCGAGGGTGATTTCTCAATTAGGAAATGCTCAACTGGATCGTTGACAAACGGAAGTTACCTTGGGAATCAACCATGGTGATTAAGTAAGCAATAGTCCCCACCAAGATTGAAGCAGCTCTATTATGGAGCCTAGGACATTGTCACCCTCAGCTATCAATCCAATTTCATTGATAATGATACATCACCCATCACATCTGTTAAGAGACTACTTATATTACATGAATAACTTTTCACTGCAAAACACTATCCCGTTCCCACCCGCGACACCTTCTTCCTCGATTACTCCCGTCCTAGCCTTGTCATGAAACCCACCTCAATCTCGACAATAACCCTTGTGGCCTTGGCATCAGCCCAAGCCACCGACCGCTGGACCAAAGCTTACATCGCTGCCGACGCCGACCTCGTCTATCTCACCACCAAAGAGAAAGTTGGCCTCGTGACTGGTGTTGGCTGGGACAATGGTACTTGCCTGGGTCACTCAGGCCAAGCCCCCATCATTGGTTTCCGTCCCCTCTGCATTCAAGATGGCACTATGGGTTTGATGGATGTCGCCGGCTACACAACTGATTCCCCCCCCGGTACCCAAGTCGCCGCTACTTGGGACCAGGGCCTAATGAAACAACGCGGTTATGCTATGGGCTAGGAAGCCCGTTCCAGCGGTATCAATATTTTGCTGGGCCCTACAGGTAGCCCGCTTGGTAAAATTCCGACAGGTGGTGGTAATTGGGAGTCCTTTGGTCCCGATCCGTACCTCACTGGGGTTGCCATGGCCGAGACTATCGATGGTATACAGGAGGCAGAAGTTCAAGCGTGTGCCCGGCATTTCGTCCTCAATGAACAAAAGTCTCATGAGCAACGGCTGAAGAGTTATATTGACGATAGGACGTTCCACGAGCTATACCTGGGGCCATTTGCCGATGCGGTTCGTGCCAACATCAACAGAATGATGTGTTCATACAACCAAATCAACATAACATGAGCTTGCGACAATAAACACATGATGGATGACATACTCTTGGGTGAACTTGGCTTTTTGGGTTATGTTATGACGGACTGGGATGCTAAACATCAACTCAAAAGTCGACTCATTCCGGCCTAGACATGAGCATGCCTGGGTCGAATCGGAGTAGAAACAAGGTTGTTTGGAGGGTCTAGTCTGTCAAGAGCTGTCGAACATGGCCTTGTATATCAATGGACCGGCTCAATGACATGGCTCGCCGGATCTTGGCAGCATGGCATTTTGCTGGACAAAACGACGACTTTTTTCCTCCCATCACCGTTGACGACGAAGCCTTTGTGATGGATCATCTGGGCCAGAAGCAGAACAAGACACTGCTGATGAGGTATCAACCAAGGGTATCGCCTTACTCAAGAAGATGAAGGGGTTCTGCCGCTTTTGCCTATGGATGATGCCAATGTTTTTCATGGATTGGTATTGTCAACCCATCTGTTGATCCAGGCCTCACAACAGCTGTGTTGGAGGAAACGTCCATGGCAGAGGTTCCTCCTCAAAACATAGCATATGATCTCCCACAAGCGACAAAGAGGTTGAAGACCACTGGCTTGACCTGAATCCTGAGTTTGCACACAAGATTCTCGGCTTGACTCGGCATAAAATTATTCCTAGCGCCGCTCCAAAGGGCCAGGTGATCTTCAACGTGCGGATGGAGAATGATTACAACTCTATTGATAATCCAGAAAGGCCTGACAGAGGACACACGACTCTAATTAAGAGGGATCTAAACATTCTCGGGATAATATCCTGAAAGTCACAACGTGATTACCGTTGTTCATAGCCCTGGTCAGAGACCCGTTTTTGCGGACAAGGTCTTTTATCGATTATAGACATTTGTCGACAAGAAGGATATCGAGCCGCTGTATCCGTTTGGGTTTGGTCTTTGTAAGCGTATCCATGCAGTTTAAATGTCAAGGTCTTGATAGTGACTAACCATGTTCAGCATACACCAAGTTCAAATACAGCAATCTCGGCATCGACCACTGGATAAAGCCTGGCCCGGCTGTCAGCGTGACAGTCCGTGGTGGCCGTAAAGATCTTTGGGAAACTGTTGCCCGCATCGACTGCCACATCACCAACGTGGGGGGGCGCCAAGGTGACGAGGCTGTTCAGTTGTATGTAGGATTACCCAAGAACTTGCCAGATACTCCAGCCAAACAACTGCGTGGTTTCACTCGGAGTCCATTGGATGCCGGCAAGTCTGAGTTGGTGTCGTTGCTTTTGACTCGTCGTGATATCAGTTACTGGGATGTGGAGATGCAGAACTGGGTGATTCCCAAGGGTGATTTCGAGATATATGTGGGATCGTCAAGCTGGGATAGTCGATTGCGGGGTATCATTTTTGAATATGGAGAAAGAGTGCGAGAATAGATGCAAGGGCTGATGATTGAGTTTGAGATTCTTTTTATAAGGATTAGGTATATAGGGTTAGAGGATGTTTATATGATTAACAAGGGTTAAAATAAAAAGGAGTGGATTATGGATAAGGATATTTAATTGAAACACGTGGTCACGTGCGAACGCGTCAGATGCCGATATATTTGGAGAATAAGCAATTGATCAGAAGTGACGGCAGCGGGCAGCAGTTTATTGACAAAAGCAAGTATATGAGATATGTATGGACGTATGTGACATGGAAGGAGGAGTAGAAGCTCGGTGCAATGTGTGTAAAGGTTGATTATGCGGGTATTTTACGGGCAGGAGTCCCTTGGGTTGCGAGTGTAAGAGAGGAGGAGAAGGGGGGAGAGAGACTACGAGCTTCTATTGTTTTTAGAAGCAAGGTTGAAGAGGGGATCCGAAGGGTACAGGGAAAAAATGGTAAGAAAACAGATACTACCTACACCACTAAAATGGAGGGTGTCACACTGAGAGGAACTCGTGATTTGGAGCAAACATGAGGGGAAAGGAAACACAGAAACAACAAAGAAGGATAAGAGTCAACCAGAGGGGTCAGCATTTGCGTCTTGACTTGACGGAACGGGTGTGGCAAGGGTAGATCAGGACGGGCGGCTATCTTGAGAGTTGAAAAGGGTTTGAGTTGAATTAGTGCATAATTTTATGCCAGAGTGAATATAAGATATTGAATGCATAAAACTTGCTCCTACTGAAACCGGAAAATCAGCCATAAATCAAGCCAATTGTGCGATTATGGGGAAGTTGTCTTTTGGAATGGGGTTGCGAGTACTTGTGTTCCCCACATGTTTGCGGTGGAGAGATAAGTATAAGGTACAAGGGCTGCGGTCTTGGTTTTGGTTGAACTTGGTAAAGTGGGTGAACATCGGTCAAATTTTTCCTTTTGGCTTGTTGCCCACACAGAATTTGTTTATTTATCAGATTTTTCTTTTTTTTAGTAATGCATTAATGCAAGAAAAAAAAATTTATAATTCTCTCTTTTTTTTTTTTTTGTCGCGACGGATTAGAGGGGAATCGCGTGTTTTGGGAGGATGAAAAAATATAGATATATATATATATATATATATATCGTCAGGTTTTATTTTTAATTTTTTAATTTTTTTCTCGGTGTTTCTAGATTTTGGAACAAATAAAATAAAATGAAATGAAATAAAATAAAATAAAATAAAATAAATATCAAAAAATTAGTGCTAAAATCAATGAAAAAAAAAACCGCCATTTTTAAATTCTTTTTTTTTTTTTCCTTCATCATTGCCTTCGTCAACTCCCATTGGCCCTCCTCGTGAAACTCAATTTTAATTATATCCTGGACCTTCTCTTTCTCTCTCTCATCTCCATTGTTACTTTCAATGCTATAATTGACTCACCCGGACTACAGCATCTTTACCGTCTCAAACTACGACATCATCGTTCCTCTCAGAGACTTACGCGTTTCTCCTTCAATCCCTCTTGTTCAACATCTCTTCTAGAATAACTATAAAATCTTTGTCCGACTCCGACTCACCAACCAGAGCCCGCTCACTCGTCTAGACATCTCACGGTCCCCGACCCGCCCGTACTTTGAAGAGACTTGTGACTTGTCAATTCGTTACTCCCCTCCCTCCCTTCTCCCCCGCCTACTATCGTCATTTCAAGCCACTGCTACGATCCACTGTTGATCATAGCGTTGTCTTCCCCCTCATCGCAGGGTTTTTACCCTTCTTCGTGATCATCTTTGGTTCAAGCAACACTGGACGCTTCAACGTTGGACGCTGGACTTTCTGAGTTGCAGGTTGACGCGCCTCTGAGGAGCACTGCAGGAAAGAGAGTCTGCATTTTGACGCGCCTGGAAAAAGAAGAAGAATAAAAAAAAAAAAAATAAAAGAACAAAGAATCGAAACCGATACAAAGCCACAGCCAAAGAACCCAAATCAAACTTTCCCAACTATCATCATGTAGAAAAGAAGACCCCATGAACCAAAGAATGGGCAGTCGAGTTTCAATGCACGCCAGATGATAAAAAATAAGCACTGGAAGCAAACACGCTGTAATTCCCCCACCCAAGCACAAATACACAAAGAATCCCACAATACATTCGTCCCATCGTCAGACATCAACAAACGCCATGATATCACCGCATCTAAGGGTCAATAATGCTGTTGATGCCTGAGCGACTCGGCCCCATGCCCTCAATACTCTCCCTTGCAGGCGCAGGCGCACTACCTGAAGGCCCAGTTAAAGGCCCAGGAGCTCCAGTCGGTTGTTGTGGCAGCTTAACCTGATCCTCGAATACCTGCTGCGTATTGGTCCAAACATCCGGACCAAACATCTCTAAAGCCAATCTCCGTCCATTCTCCGTCAGACTCAACGCCCGCAACGCCCGATCCTTATCGCCAGGGTTATTAAAGTCAAGCCCCGTGTTAAGCTTGTTCATCAGCTTATAGCGAAGATTGTCAAGATCTGACTGCTCTTGGGGATCCAGGGCCTCAGATATACCCGATTGTTGATGATGAGCAAGCTGCGATTGATGGTGCGCCGAAGAGCCGTACTGGGAGCCGGGATTCTGAATCCGAAAGGGATCTGCCATATATGATTGAAGGCCACCGGAGCCGCTAAGATGAGGAGGCAGATTGGGTCGAAGTTTACGACGCAGACTACTCGCCTTGCCACGAACATCTTCGGGTAGATCATCAGGATCTTCCACGCCGTACATGGCAAGCATCTTTTGTAGTTTGGTCGGCCGGGGCTTGCGGGTACTCTTGGACTCTTCAATGAGGGTCGGCGGCTCAGGAGCAATTTTGCACCACTTGTAAAGCTCCTGACGAAGGAAGTTGGTCTCACGCACTAGTAGAATCTCAGCACCTTCTACCTTTCGTAGATAAAAGCGTTGAGTCTCAGACTCCTGAGCAGATGACTGTGTGGGGTTAATGTAGCCAGAGATGTGCTCGCGGAAAGTAGTAGCATTCTCAATAATCTGGTTCAAAAGGTCCTCTTCGTCAGGCTGGAAGGGCAACTGATGAATCTCGTCGCGCCAAGCAATCAAGTCCTCAAGCTTAGGTCGCGCGGCATCACGAGGGATCTTGACCCGATGGTCGCAAATAGGGCAAGCCCAATGCATCTGCTCGTCATCTTTAACCTTGCCACGAGCAATCTTGAGACATTTGCCGTGATACCTTTAAATGTTGTTGTAAGCAAATGGGTTCCCAAAGAAACAGTTTTCTCTCAACAAAGACTTACCATTCATGGCAGATGCCACATTCAATCATCATGCCAGCTTCCACGCGTCGACAGATGCAGAAAACCTCTCGGCTAGCAGGATCCTCCCATCTTGCTGGTCTAGAGTCGGGGCTAGGTTCACGTGAAGCTGGTTCGGCAGGCACGCGAGGCTTATCGTGTACAATATCGAAACAATCAACGTTGCGCTCCAAAACATACTCCAGGTGGGTTTTGAGAATATGAAGAGGGGCATTCGCCTTTCCGAAAAGTTTCTTGCCCTTTCGCATCCAATCTTCATGTTTCTTGACCTCGCGATCAAGTTCAACGGAGCCATTGGGCTTGCAGTTAAGCTCTTCTAGTCGCTTGGTAAGCTCGTGCGCGTCTGAATAGCGTGGTCGATCACGGACGTCAGGATTTCTGGCCCGGTTGTTCATATCGGCAATCTGTTGGTAAGCTACACGTTGCTTTTCCAGGATCCGGTCAACCTGTGCGAGTGTTTCGGGATTGACAGGTAAACGGTGGCTTTGCACCTGGCCGGAGAGAGACTCAAGCTGGGCATAGTGAATACTTTCGGCACTTATCAATTCAGTAGCCTTTTTCTCCCAGCTCTCGCCAACTTCTCGTTGCTGGCGATAAAATGTCAAATGATCGTTATACTGCGGCATTTCCAACCGCTCACCCTCGCGAATGAGCTGATTCACTTCGGCCAGTGTCAGGAGATCATTACGATCGGCCTGGGCTCTCTCGTTCCATCTTAAACGACCGAGCTCGCGCTCCAGGCTTTCGACTTCGGGAATCTCAACGTTGAATCCACGTCCTTCCTCAAGAAGATCCTCGAATTGCTTTATTTGTTCGCCATGAATGCTCTTGTCAAGAACAACACCTGGTGCTTGCGCAGCCTTGAGTACTCCAGCAACACGGTATCGGAAAGCCTTGATAGCCTCGGCGCGATCACGAAGCTGCCCGATTTCTACGCACTCGAAGCCGATACGGTTCGCTTCTTCCAGGAGTCGGTCGATGCTGGTTACGTCTCTGTGGTCCTTCTGGTTTGTTTCGTCAACTGATTGTCGCTTTCCAGACCAAACACGGTCACTTTTACGGCGGTTTTGCTGCTTTCGCACAATATAGTTGTTGGCCTCCTCGATCCAATCATTGCATCGATCGACAAATTCCTTCAACTGGGGTAGGGAAGGCAAATCATGGGGGATGCGCTCACCCTCGTGCACAAGCTTCTGAAGAGTCTTGATTGAAGGGACAGCCTCATCATCCAACATCTTGCTGTACTTTTGTTCCCATTGTTCAGGCGCAGATGCCTTTCCGGCCACCCTGTGGTAGGCCTCTTCCATCTGCGATACCGTCTTCCGGTAATAGAGCGTGTGGTCAGTGCCCACTAGTCTCTCCTCCTCCGTAGCGTCACAGCATGGGTGTGAGCCTGCATGAAGCAAACAAACAACTTTGCCAGTCTTGTTGCACTTGAACCGCGAGAAAAAGCTAAACGCTTTGCAGTACGAGCAACCGTACTCATCTTCGGGAACGTCGACATCTTGGACTTCAAGTGACAGCGGGCACTGGGACAAGCTTGATTCGTCAGTGACACTGATGGAACATCTATGAGAACGAGCTTCTTTGTGTTTTGAGAGTAAAGCCTCTCGCAACTCAAGCTCTTGCGCTTGAACCTTTTTCAAGGCTGGCGCGAGCCACTTGGCCGTTTGGATACTCAGTGATTGTCCCGAGGTGCCTTCGGCAGCGGTCCATAGAAGTTCATCGTGTGAGAAGCACGGTTGTCGGCGGAAGGACTGAAGGCGCATCACGCCCTCAAGGCCATACGGCTCCCACTCTGAAGGTGCAAAGTTGACAGCTTCGTTGAAGTTGAAACCATGGTTAAACCCAGCATGGTACGCCTTGGGGAAGGTAAGTACCATCTGACCAGCACGCTGATCCAGGGCGTACACCTTGACACCAGCCTTTTTCAACTGCTCAGGGGTGAGCAGAGTAACGAGCTGGAACAGCAAGTCGGGCTGGGTCTCGAAGAGCTCTGGAACCGCTTCACGCATAGCCTGCTCAAACTTTTCACAGTCGGAGGCGGGAATACCGTACCACGTCTTGGTCGCACCAAAGTGCTGATAGTTGGCAGAGTATGCATAGTGGTCTTCATTGTGCCAGCAAAAGGTGGAAAAGATCATGCCGACATAGACCCAAGGAACCGTCATTCCAGAGATGTCAGTCTTGATGTGACGAAACAAACTGTCGTTTCCCAGAGGCAAAACATTCAGATTCCAGGGATCAGTAGAGTAAGGGTCCGTCGGTTGTCGTTCAATAGTCGGAAAACCAGAGCCGTGGGTGGTACAATGGATATCAGCACCGTATTCCACCTCGACAGTTTCTTCAATGTCGGCGACCAAACGCCAAAACTCATTTTCAACATCTTCCTCGGTGACAGGACGGGCGCAGCCCAAGTGTAAATCGATGGGCATTTTCTTTTCAAAGTAGCCCTGCTTGAAGTCGTTGGCCTTTTGCTGGAATTGCTTCAGAGAGTAGAGACCGCCCTCCTCGAAGCCAAAGTTCTGATCTCCAACAAGGCAACGAGGGCAGTTCCACTCGGCACCAGGAGCATGCTTCAAAGGAGGTTCAAGGCACCCACCGTGGTACGCATGGTCACATGAATCACAAAGCAAAAGAGGTTCAGAGACGTCATCCTTACCGCATGTGTCGCATTTTTCGCCAGGGATTGTATGCTCATCGGGAATGCGAGGGACGCAAGGTCGTAGTAGAGACATGTGAGAACCAGCAACAGTAGGCACATTCTCTTTCTTGAGACGCTTACTCCGGCGGCTACCGTTCTCGCCGTCTTCCTTGTCTGTCGCATCTTTTTGGCCGTCAATGCTGTCGATGCTCATTCTGCGCTTGACCTCGGAGACGGGTGTATTCTTGGCCGAGGGCTTCGGACTACTATTGCGTTGGGGAGTAGATAATGCATCTGTTGTTGAAGGCCCTGGTGTCGATCTGTTGACAGTGGTAAATCCAGAGTTAACGGCCTTGAACCCAGAGTTGATGGCACGGAAGCCGCCGGTTTTTTGAGGAGGCGGGGCGTTAGTCATGGAAATATCGCCGTCTTCTTCCTTTGGCTCTTTTTCCGTACTGCTGTTGATACTGGCATTAAAGGCGTCACTTGCGCGAGTGGTGGGCGAATCGACATCGGGGACTGGGGTGTTGACAGTAGACTTCTTAAGAGGAGTCTGAGCCGGACTAGGAGTAAGAGGACCGCCATACTCAAGCTCAAGTTGTTGATGGACACCAGGCTTGGCAAGTCTAAGGTATTCTTCATATGGGCAAAGCCATCTCCCGTATGAGTTCTTCAGGGACGTAGACAGTGAAGACATAATTTTGCCACTGTACCCAAGATCTCGGCCAATTTCAGCCCATTTCTTGTGCTTGCAAACCTTGTCAAAACCGCCACGGGCCTCAACGGCTTTCTTTAACTTGTACAGGTCAAGTGGCTTCTTATCAACATAAGGCAAACGGTGAAGGTTGTTGCCCTGTTGCTTGTGAAATTTAAAAAGTGCATCCAGATATGTCAGATTAGCCCGGGTGCCTGTAAAAATTAGTGTTGTTAGTGGTAACTCTAAACTAGCATGACAGCCACCCCGAGTACAAGTGGAATTGTACAAAAACAAGTGTGTGTGTGTGTGTGTGTATGTGTATGCGCATTTATGATTTGAATGCCAAGAAGAAAAAAACGTACTGCCTTCAACAGAATTAAGCTCCTGTTTTCTTGTCCGAAAATGAAATTTCTATATAAATATTGCATTAGTATAAACGGGCCGTGGTGCTCTTATCAAGGCAAATTCATTTCAGACTCACCTCAGTGTCAATGGCGAAATCGGGATTCCACGATTCAGGTGGAATGATTTTGCACATTCCAAATTTACTCGCTTCAGGTGTGATTTTGCGGATGTAGGCGGCAGCATCTTTCCACTCTTCGGCAGTCGGGGTATAGGTCGGCGCCTCCTCCAAATCATGCGGGCGCGATTTCTTTTTCGGAGGCTCACGGGTAGCACTCGGCGTCCCACGACGTTCGACTGTGTTGAGATCTAACGGAGTACTCTTCATTGAGCTAATGGCAGGGGGCGCTGAGTGGCCATTGGACATTCCGACAAGTTTTCCATTCTTTATTATAGAGGCGCCAGTCAAAGGTCCGACGGCTGGTGAGCCGCGGGCACTCGTTGATGTGCTCGCGACGCCGTTGGCAGCGTCATTGTGTGAAGAGCCCATCGCAAGAAACGGGGCCCAGTGGTGGCGTTTTTCAAGATGTAATTGCAGTAATTACAAATTGTGTCGATAACCGTATTTGACCGAGATCAACCACGGCGTGTAGGTGGACAATAGAGATTGGTTGTGCGCATGCAGCAGTAGGATGGTCGTCGTATCCGATTGAAGACGAGGTGAATGAAAAGTGTCGCGAGTAAAAGAAGTGATAACTAGTCTATAATTGCAGATTGTTAGAAAAGACAACGGGGATCCACGACGGGGAGGTATATCGCCTGGGCTTGGCCAGGGACGGATGCAAGTTGAATGAAAAACGACAGTGGTTGATAGAGATATATCGAGGGCACGAGGGGGTCAAGACATGGGCACGAGAAGGTTTGCAACATACTAAAAACAAAGAAAAATAATGATAATAAAAAGAAGAAGAAGAAGAAGAAGAAAATATGACAATAATGAAATGATTAAAGGCCGATACAGCACTACTGTCGCCGTTGTAATCTGGCACGAGATATGAAGTCGTGGTTGATATGTGCAGAGAGTCAAGATATCGCAAGTATCAACATCGGCAATGGTTATTGATGGTGGTTATTCAATGGGGGGAGGAGGGGACGTTGGTTTTGCGATATCGTCAAGTAGATGAGTTGAGATAGATGATTGATTTGACAAGTAGAGAGTATTGGCAAACGATGATGTTGTAGGGGGGGGG
>MKGJ01000013.1:50757-104045 GCA_002018255.1 Bretziella fagacearum | reverse complement strand
GGGGGACGGCCACAAAGCAGAATATTGAATGGCTGAAATATGAGGACCCGCGCGTAGTGTGGGCGTAGAGGAGGAAGATGAAAAAGGAAAGAACGAACAAGAGGTTTTGGGGAGGGATCGCGGAGGGAAGAGCGGGTCAATTCTGCGTGCTTGCTGCAACTACTACAAACGACTAACGACCGACCGAACCAAAAAAGAAAAAAAAAGACCTACTAAGAGCACCTAGCGGGCACCTGAAGTTGGATTTCGGACTAGGTTATGCTACAGTGTGTTCAGGGTATGCACTGTGAGTATACTTGTTGAGCAGGTATCGTCTGCAAATAGATCGACCGGGCTTGTCTGCCCCTGTACCTTAAAGTAACGACGACCATCGCACGCCGGGCCGCAATGCACCTCTCATGAACGTCGTTTCTTGACATCACGCGCATCCACCCAGCCTTCTTGACATGATCTAAATTATAGTGATTTCCCCCCCCTCTTCCGCATTTGCCGCCCAATAGCTTGCCGCAAGTGGTGCCAAAAAAAAAAAACAACTCAGATCGCACATATAGCGCCAGATCTAAACTCTCAATATATACAAACTCAATCTCATGACAACTGTTGACGCTGCAATGGCGTACAAGACCATCGCTAACAATATAAGTACGTACGTATAATGGGCACGTACATGACAAGATCGCTTGGAGATTTTAGTCAGTGGTTCCGATCTATCTCTAGCCTACTCTGACATCACCTGGCGTCTAGGCTCCGCGCTCGTGCAGTGGAAAAATATGCAGGATCTCCGATACTTGTGGGTTGAGTACATGTACAGTGCATTGTGTCAGAAACGAAACTGTGTTGAACCTCCGTGCAACTTGCTGTCATTAGAATGCAGGCAGGTGCCGGCCGCAATCAGATCAGATATATCCGGCTGCACAAAAGAAAATGTTTCCATGCAACTAGATGTGATGCGCAGCCTTCTCTCGGCACAATATGCAGATATATATAAATCGCGAAATACAGCTCTCTCTAGGTCCCTAAGAGCCGCTGTGCTTGTTGAATTTGCGCGGTAAATAAAAGGTGTACAAACCGCTTGTTTCTGTGCTGCATCATAGGGCACGATAATATTTCTATCCATTTCATATCCGCATCTCAACTTCATAATTATCCCAGTCAACTACCCCCAATAATTTCTCGACAGTCACATACTTAGATCAGTTAAACAAAGTATTCCTCCAACTAGAACTTGTATTTACTACTACAGCCGTATTACCCCCCCAATGCTCCCGGAGGCTCGGGGTTTGGGGCGTGTCGTGTCGTCTTCCTTTTTCCCTTTTACTTGATGAAATCCACAAAAAACCCAAACATTTTCCAAGAGTCCGAGTTGTCTAACCTCAGCGGCCAGGGCTAGTTAGGGCCAGACAGGCTTGCCAGCCAACCAGCGTCAACTGCTGGAAACGAGGTTCTAGGCCGGGGTAGCTTAGCTTGCTCCCCCAAGCTGAAGCTGCAACCTACTCATATATGTGAACTACTACAACATGAGTCTCCCGTCTTTCTTTGTTTTCGCACTCAGAAACGGCGTTTATGGTCGGTCCATGGTAGCAATGAACTTTACAAATTCTCGCCTCCTCAAAGTAAGTACAGTGATAAAGCTCGGCTGGCCACACATGCTGAAGATGGTATGACTGACTAGCCGCCAGTTTGAGCGTCAGAGACCGTGTTTCCTTGAGCACAATAGCTCATGGCACAACATATATCAATATCGTATCAAGCAATCCTCTGAAACAGGAACTTGACAGGACAAGGACAGGATAGTGCATGATTCTATGATATCTTGAGATAGACTGTAATTTTGATGATTGTATGGAGCATCACATCACGTCTGACATACTTGAGTTTGTAGGTATCTTTGGAAACAATTCATAATCATACCAAAAAAGAAGAAAAAGAAAAGAAAAAGAATTCCCCGATAATTTCACATCAAAGCATCAATGTTGTTTTCCGAATATCGAAACAAAACAGTCCTTCAACATTCAAAACAACAGGCAGACACAACCTCGCTACTTCCCCATCCAGATAATCATTCCTGCCTTCATTGCTAGCCAAGGCCATCAATGCAAAAGCTAAAATACACAATAAATTAGAAGCTCCATTTATCTACTGCAAGGGTCCAATCAGCACCAAGTATTGCCTAAGCTAGGAAAGTCTAGGAAAAGGCAGGTGATTACCAACTCCACTTTAATAAGGGTCTTACTTTTTTTTTAACCCAGGGGACAGTTGGGGGTTCCCATTTTTTGACGCGTTTGGGGGAATTTATTGAATTGATTGGGCGCAAACAGGCAATTAGGAATTTAAAAAAAAAGAATTGACAAGAGAAGATAGTAGCTACACACGGAATGGGTAGGAGGGATGATTGGCAACTGCAAGTGATGGGGCTTGATAGACGTTGAAACGACGAATAACAAACGTCGGCTGAGCGTCTTGAAGCTCATCATGAAAGTTTATATATATAAAAATATAATCTAATCTTTAGTAATTCAAAAAGATGGTGATAACCTCAAGATTCTGACACCTTCCCCTTCCGTGTCCCCTTTGCCTTTCCTGCTTTCTCAGCCTTTGCTCGTTCTGCCATCTCTGCCTTCTCAGCCCTTGCCCTCGCCGCCCTCTTCTTTTTCAACATCTTATCCACCTCCTTGCCTCCCCTCACTCTCAGACTCAACTCCTTCATCATAACTCCCCAATTGACATCTTCCTTACACCCGGGACACTTCACTTTGATCGGAATCAATGCCTCCCGATCCCCCGGTTCCTTTCCTGTACTACCCCTCCGTCCCCAACAGTCTAGATGTCCCGCCGTCTCACAGCCTGTCCGCGGACATACCGCATACATTCCTTGCCCCGGTTTCATGGCCCCTCGGCAAAATGCACACTTCCCTTGTCGTTCAAATTCAAACATGTCCGCCGTCTTCTCAACATATTCCTGAATTGGCTTATAATCCAACGGAATCGAATGGATTCCTGTTTGGGGTTTATCCTTTTCCTTCACTCCGTTCTCATCATCCGCTTCATCTTCTTCATCGTCCGTCACTTCTTTCTCTGTCAAGGCCACTGGTGCCTCGGAGAAGTCTGTCCTGACCAGCAACGATGGTCGTAGTTGTTCCGGTGCTTCCTTACAACACTTCTGCCACGCTTTGAATATGTCCGGCTTGAAAACATTCAACATCAACGGCCATCGTGCAAAACTGGGGACTCGCAATAGTAGATGCAGATTCGCTAGAATCGACAGAATCGTCGCGCGTGGTCGTTTTGGCATCCCGTTACGTTTTCGCGCTTTAGAAATAGACAGACGCTCATCTTTTGGGATGTGAAGTGACAGATGCGGATTATTCAGAGCCCATCTATCATACTTTTGTCAGCCCATGAACCCAAAGGTGCGACATATAGGCATACCTACTCAAATTTCAAGGCACCAATAAGACTTGGGAACCCAGAGACAATTATCACCATTTCCCAGGGGCGTAACGTATATCGTGATGTCCGCCCAGCACCACCTTTAGCCAAACCATTGTGTTGTTTTAGGCGACGGGGTGGATTTGGTGTCGAGCCAATGTACGGTTGTGCTGTAGGCTTCACTGAAGAACGCAAAACGTAAACACAGTAGTTTGGCGGTATAGGTTTGATCTGACTTGGCATTTTGAAAGCACTTTAATGTTGTGAATGGCCAATGTTGATGTGATGTGATTGAGAGAAATGAAAAAAAATAATAAAAAAAAATAATAAAATTTCGTCAAAAATTATTGGTTATTATGTAAATTGAAAGCATGTTTAGTCTTACTGGTTTTGTGACGCGACATCATGACTTAAATTAACCCTAATGGAAATGAAAATACATTCAAAACCTCGCCAAACGCCAACACCCTCAAGGATCCAAACAATACAAAATAGCATCTCCTCTATACAACCCACCGTTTACAGCAAGCCTTGCTTTTGTAAATCATAGTACACCTTCTCCGGCATCACATTTCCTTCACCATCCTCCATTTGCACCATACTGTTATCATCCACCTTGTTCTTCTTCTCCTCCCATTGAATCTTCTCCCACAGCTTCATCGCCTCCTCAATCTCCGTGATATCTCTAAACAATGACGTACTCGTAATGCCCAGACATCTCAACCCATACACGTGGCGAGCTTCATTGAAGTGTTTATCAAATGCTCTCCGTCCCATGTACACAAAGTTTCCGCAAATTTCGCACGGATGCTCCTGTCCCAATCCATGTAATCTGTACAACCAAAACGGAATCGGCTTTCCATCCCATGCCAACGGCAGTTTAAGTGGATTGTAGATCCGATCATCATCGTCTCCTTCCTCATCACCCTCCTCCATCTCCACCACTGGCCTCTCCGCATATGCCGCTTCCGCACTGAAGAAACTCTCCAATTCTTGCCGTCTCTCACGCTCTGTCATTCCCTGTTTCCGCTCTACATTGACTCGAGTGTCTCCCCGCTCTGTGCTCATTGCCGTCGTCAACTTCTTCACAACGTATTCCTTTTGTGCAACCGCCTTTTCCTTGAGGCGCATCCCCGAAACACCACCGGAAGCTTTTGTGGTAGACTCTCCTGAAGCCTCTTCAGATTGTCTGGCGGCGCGTGCCTCGGCGGCCTTGATATGCTTCTTGCCCGTAAGATGAGCCTTGTAGACGTTTTGGTTTTTGAATTCCTTTTCACAGTCGGAACAGTAGATAACATCGGGAGTGGTGGTTTGAACAGAGTCATTTGATACAGTCTCAGATTTCCAACCATCGACTTCGTTCTTCTCCCATGCCTCATCAAACTCCTTCTCAAAGGTCTCAAGGATCTTGTCGACATTTTCTAGAGGCCGTGTTTTCCGCATAAAAGACTCGAGGTACTTGACAAGTTCGCGCACATACTGAAAGTACTGGTCTGTCACCTTCTCCGCACGCTTAATACCACCCATGCCGGGAGCAAAGTTGTCGAAGAGGTCAAGATATTGGACATAGCTATAGCGCTTTACACCAGGAAGATTGAGGAATTGCTCATGTGACCCATAAAGATCAAAGAAACGACCAAAAGCCTCCTCACCAGAGAAAAGGTTGTCGACTATGGAGGCGTTGAATTCGGCGGAGTCTCCGACGCGTCTGGTACGGTAGCGGAGTTCGGAATTTTGGGCAATTTCGTTGGGGTACTTGGCATGATGGTCGCGAATGTCCTTTAGTTGCAAGTAGAACTGATCGAATGAGTCGTCGCCACCAATGACAGAAATCTCGGTGGCCCGGATGCCGTTGGCGTCGCGGTAGATGTCGAGGAGGTTTTGCGACTGAACCTGGATTTGGTCTAGCAGCTGGGAGATTTCGTGGTCACGGTTGAGGCGGTCGCGGATCTGAGTGCGGGTTGGTTAGAAGAGTATTCATATTAAAGGAAGGACAAGGTGCTTACCTGCTTCGGCTCATCAGCGATGCGACTTGCAATACCTTGCTCGAGCCGTTCGAGGTCCTCGTGCAGGTAGCGTTGCTCTTCAAGAACCATTTTCGAGAGAGTGTAAGTGCGTTGTTATGAGAAGGTAAAACCCGATAAACACAAGAGAAAGCTTCTTTGTGATGGGTTTGGTATCACAACTCCACAAACTCAGTATTCAAATATTCAGAAATTATCAAAACTCAATCGCCAATTGTCAGCCTTCTCGTCATTCAAATTTTTTTTTTTAATTTTGTCAGCCTTGGGGCTCTTTCCCTTTCCTTATCGCAAGGACATTGGCTTAACGATTCAAACTTTTGGCGTGGTTAGTAGGCGACGGTTAAACCTAGCGCGTAATTTAACCGACATACACCAGGGGTACAAGTAGTGCGACTTTCACAAGCTAAGCTCAAGATGATGGCGGCTCCACTGAATTTTTTTGGTCGCGATTTGAAAGGGTACAAGATTTTGGAGCGTCTTGGATCAATCGCATTAGCAAAATCACATTGTTTACGAGGTTTGATTGAATCGCATTTGTTTCGTTTTATCAACATCACTTGGTTTTCTCTATTGATCCATCATATATACCCACCGACAATATGGCTGACGACGCTGGTTTTGACCATAAGGCTGATGACCGGATGGAGTTTACCACGTCCAAGGAGGTTACGGTCCATCCCACCTTTGAGGCTATGTCACTGAAGGGCAAGTTCAAAGTTGTCACCAAGATAGTCTTCTACTACGACTTCACTAACAAGTATCTTAGAAAACCTTTTACGTGGTATCTACGCCTACGGTTATGAGTCCCCTTCGGCCGTCCAGTCCCGCGCTATTGTCCAAATCTGCAAGGGCCGTGACACCATTGCGCAAGCCCAATCTGGTACCGGCAAAACAGCCACCTTCTCCATCAGCATGCTCCAAGTCATCGATACTGCTGTGCGCGAAACTCAAGCTCTTGTTTTGTCTCCCACTCGCGAACTTGCGACTCAGATTCAGTCTGTCGTTATGGCGCTCGGCGACTACATGAACGTGCAGTGCCACGCGTGTATCGGTGGAACCAACGTTGGCGAGGATATCCGCAAGCTCGACTACGGCCAACATATCATCTCTGGTACGCCCGGACGTGTTGCTGACATGATTCGCCGTCGCCACCTGCGTACTAGACACATCAAGATGTTGGTCCTTGATGAAGCCGATGAGCTGCTCAACCGAGGTTTCCGCGAGCAGATCTATGATGTATACCGGTACCTCCCCCCAGCGACACAGGTTGTTGTTGTCTCGGCTACGCTTCCGTACGATGTTTTGGACATGACTACCAAATTCATGACAGATCCCGTGCGTATTCTCGTCAAGCGTGACGAGTTGACGCTTGAAGGATTGAAGCAGTATTTCATTGCTGTTGAGAAGGAAGACTGGAAATTTGATACTCTGTGTGATCTTTACGACACTTTGACGATTACTCAGGCGGTCATTTTTTGCAACACGCGCAGAAAGGTCGACTGGCTGACGGACAAGATGCGTGATGCAAATTTCACGGTGAGCTCCATGCATGGTGATATGCCACAAAAGGAACGTGACAGCATCATGAATGAGTTCCGTCGTGGTGACAGCAGAGTTCTCATCTCAACTGATGTGTGGGCGCGTGGTATTGATGTGCAGCAGGTCAGTCTGGTCATCAACTATGACCTGCCGATTAACCGTGAGAACTATATTCACCGTATTGGTCGTTCGGGTCGTTTCGGTCGCAAGGGTGTGGCTATCAACTTTGTGACTACCGAGGATGTGCGCATTCTGCGGGATATTGAGAGTAAGTGATATGTATTTATACAAGTTATGTGATGATGTGGGAGTCATGTGCTAACATGTGTTGTTCATAGTGTACTACTCGACCCAGATTGATGAGATGCCGATGAACGTGGCGGATTTGATTTCGTAAACTATGTACTTTTGAGAGCAGATAGACGGTAGGTTTGCCTGGAAGATGGCAATACCAATTGGAATACACAAGTGGGAGGAACTGGGCCGAAGACCTGAATGGTGAGTACACGGTACATTTGAAATAAGAAGAGAATGGGGGAGGATATCAAAGGCCAGGCAGTGGTGGGACCTAGAGACTGAAAGGACTGGAATGGGGCATGGTTCATCAGCAGTCGGTGTTTATGGTTTTAGTGGTAGTGTTGGTGCTATTACAAGATAATTGAGGATTCTTGGAGAGGCTGTAAATAGGTAGTTCAAGCAGGTGCGAGGAAGGCTAGTGGCTGATATAAGCATTGTCACTGGCAGTAACAATCACTAACAAAGACTCTACAATATAGCAGGCCACGTCTGTCTCTAATGCCATTCTATATCCCAACAAGACATTACTGCTCCATTGTCATATCCTTTTTGCTTTTTTGCCTTTTCATATTTTCTTTTATCCTCCATCACATTCACTTGCAAAATCCCAATATCAAACTTGACGTCACACGACAAACCCTATGGTAACCCCTCCAGATAGATCAGAAATAATCTGTCACCTCCCTCCTTCCTCACTAGCCTATTCCGATCTGATCTTTCCTGAAACTAACCAGTTCTCTCCTTCATCACCTTGTCCGCTGATAAACGGACGGGCAAATTCTCAAACTTCCTTCTTTACACATAATGGCCCCTAGTCACTAAAGATTCAACGCACGGGCCTTGCGCGGTTGATGAAGTTGAAAACGAAACGAGGCGTAGTGAGATGATACATGGGGGGAGATGCAAGTATACATATATAGAATAAAGTTCAACGTTGAGGAAGATATAAGAGGCGAAGGAAGGCAATAACAATAACAAGAACAACACCAGACCTTGTAGATACTCTCGCCAAACAATCCACATCCCGCAGCCGCACGCTTGTTCGCCAAGCCTCCTCTCTAACCACCCCAAGTGCCACCAGCATCCACTTCTCCCCTCCAGCAATCCAAGCGGTGTATCCAAGCACATAGCGCGCCGGTATCATAGAATAACAAGAACACAATTATGTGTCTGTTGCCTTGATTATGGATTATTTCATACTGGGAGTAAAGAGATAAAAAAAAATAAAAAGAGGAGGGGAGGTTGATTACCTAATATTATAAATAGGGTTAAGAAACATACTATTAGGGCTTGTATAAATAGGGTATGGTCGGTGTGATTAGGGTTGTGTTCAAGTCTTACAGTACTTGATGTCGGTATATACACCGTTTTAGTATATAGAATAACCTACAGCACAGTGCGCATAATTTGTGAATCCCAACAACGTCGCCAACCTCCTCGTCCAACCACATCACCTGTCCCACTCGAAACAAGGCATGATACACCCAAAGCAACACCCCGTTTTACCCAAACACCCCCAAACTGTCATCACACAAACAAAGGATCCTGATTGACTTGAAATGAAAAAGGCTTGACCTTTTACGCATAAATGATCTTTTTTCCATGTATGACAACTCATGTACTTCTACTCTGATACTCCAAACTCCGTACAACCTCTTCCGATCCGGCATTCCCTTTGTTCAACCTCTCCATCAAACCGGATAGATACCGACATCTCGGCCACCCAAAAACATCCCACCGACAGGCCCACCACTTTACCAATTCTGCCAAACAAACGGCTGGATAACATCCCTCATAATCTTCCAATGCCCCACACTTGAACTCTCTCTATACGCCTCCAACTCCCCCGTTTCATTCCTCCGCACAACACCCACATCCCTCTCCACCCTGTAATCGGTTTCTACCACTTCATATCTCGGCGGGAAGACCATCCGGCGCGTATGCGTGTTAAGCAAATCGGCGGGTATGGGCGCCCGGAAGGAGATGGCGTCGGTGGTCTTGCGGCAGAAGATGACAATGTTGGAAAAGTCTTGGTTTTGGGTGGCGATTTGCTCGGGGGTCATGCGTTCGCTTTCGCGGAAGACGCGGCAAGAAGGGAAGATGGAGCGGACGGTGGTGAAGACGGCCTTGGAAGGGGGGAGGAAGAAGTCACCGGCGTAGTTCTAGAGAGATTGTGTTAGTTGCTGATATTATTGTAATCTTTTTTGGGGTAGAATATGATACTTACAATGGCAATGACGCCTTCGGACTTCAACAGGTCGTGGAGACCTTGCAGGAACTCGAGCGTAAACAACGGAACGGGCTCGGCGCCTCCAGTGAAGACATCGTGGACGATGTAGTCAAAGCTTTCCGGCTCTGACTTGACGAGATCAGCGGTGTAGGCAACAGCATCGGTCAACACGGGCTTGACAGCCGCCGGCAGATCAAAGTATTTGGTAGCGAACTCATAGACCACAGGGTCGATCTCAACAATGGTTGTATCGATTCCATGGGCAGCGAAGGCACCGGGGGTTGTACCAATACCAAGGCCGCTATAAACTGTTAGTCATCATCCGTAACTCTCCCGATCCTATCTAGTTCCATCTACTTACATAACCAATGCCTTGGCATCCTTATCCAGTACAGGCTTCCTCGTCACCACCAACCGCACCGCTTCCAACATCACAAACACGGAATAAATCGGCTCCGCCACAATGCCCCTTGCGTGATTAATCCACTCGCCACCCAGCAAGCTATGATCACACCTCAAAGCCCGGAATCCCGCCTTTGAATTCTCAAACACTGAGATATACCCGGTCAACGATTCCCGTCTCTCCAATAAGCGGAATCCCGCCTCTACATACTGCTTCTGCAAAATAGCCAACGCCGTTCCTGTCGGCAGATGCGTGTTGAGTATCGCCGCGTGAAGAGCCGCTGGAACTACTGCAAGCAGGAACCTTGACGGTGAGAAAACCGCATAACAAGTAGCTGCCACCAGCTGGAGACCAACACGGGAGTATAGTATACCGGAACCTAGCACGCCCGGGATCTGCTCAGCAGCAATGTTCTCTGTAGCGCGGAAGAAGAAAAAGGCCAAGAGTCCCGGGAGGGAATCGCCCAGCCAGCGGGGGAGCCCACGGACGGAAACGCCGTCGAGGTCCCGGGCGATGGCAGCGGCAGAAAGGACGATTAGCGGGAAGAGGGAAACGGCTTGCACCGCCACGGGACCCCATTCACCACCCAAGCGAGCAGCCAGCTCTGGAAGGTAGAATTGCACGACTGGGATCCACGCGGCTACGACGGGAATCAACACTGTGACATCACCCCCAGGGGCCATCCGGCCAATGATGTGCGCGCCGGCCCATCCGACAAAGCAGGCGGTGGCCGTCAGTTGGAAATGGTGGATGGAGGCCGGGATGCCGCCGAACGAAGGGGATAAGGCGAGGGCGGAGACGGCGGAGGATAGACCCATGAGGAAGAGGAGGACAGTGGCGCGGAGGTAGGGGGTGATGGTGGTGAGGAAGGTGCGGAGGGGGGATTGGGATTCGGCTTTGGACTTGAGGTCGGCGAGCTCTTTTTCGAAGCGGGCAGGGGTCATGGCGTCTGGGTTTGAGGATGGAGGGACGCTGTTTTTTATAGAGGGTTTGCGGGAGCGGGCCATTTTGAAGGGGAGGAGGATGGAGGGTGAAGTTGTGGTGAGTTGGGATGATGTGAGAGGATGAGGGGGAGTAGAGACAGTATCTCTATATGTCAAATATATATAAATAAATCCAAAAAGAAATACAGTAACAGAGAATAAAGGAATGAAAAAGACACGCGCACAGCGCAGTCAACCAAAAATGACGCAAATAAAGGTCTTCTTAGTAACAATGAATGTCGCGATACTTGAGAGCTTTTTCCAACCCACAATTCATGCTTAGTCATACAACCGCCAACAAGGCAGTTACCAAAAGGAGAAAAAAAACAGAAAAGAACAGGTTAGGAAAGAGCAAATAGTCGTGTAACGATGAGAAAGGACAACAGACAAAAAAAAAATCAAGAAACAAAACTCAAAGAAAATGATTGCTTTATTGTTGTGACGAAAAAGAAACAGACATGAGGGAGGGCAATCTTATTTTCATTTGGTATTGGTTAGTGGATAGGGAAAAATTGCCTGGTTGGACAGTCATATTGGAGCTATTGTTCGCGATGAAACACGGGGCACCTATATGCAGGTGCCTACTCATAGAGTACTATTCTCCTGTAGTTAAGACCAGAAATTACAGTGTCATCAACATCGGAACATTGACTTGTGTGCACAGCAATTGTCGTGTCATCATGCAGGAGCTTGGGGTACAGTTGGGCTTCATTAGAGAAAAGGAGAGTCGGAGGTCCACTTTTGATGTTTCCGTGCGCCGGGAATTTGGTCTACGGGGCTCGGACCTCTGAGTTATGACAAGGCTTGAGATGTCTTGTGTGCATAACCCTAATATATGTCATGTTCCGGACATTGAGGCTTGAATGCACCAAGATGGTTGTTACATGACTTACATGATGATAGTTTCTCTTTTAATGCCAAATGTCGGTCAATCTGCACAATATCTTGTTAACTCAACCCTCCCCCCCCTCCCCCCCACGTGCTTAACCCCCAAACAACCCTATTCTGTGCCGTGGGACAGGCCAGGGACCCCGCAACCGGAGCCGGCAACAATGACGAATCCAGAGTCTGCTACTTGTTCCTGGTACCTGAAGGATCACAAAGCTGGATTTGGTAAGCTTCGCATTGGACGACTGAGCTCCCCTTGAAGAAGCCCACCAACATCAACACAACAAAAATAAGAAAAATACTTTGTGTTATTTGGAAACATCAAAATAATTACTTCTTTCCTTGTTTGTCTCGATTAAACAAACCAAAATTCAACCTCAAGTAAGTAGTTGCCTATCTTCATTCCTTCCTGCATTCTGCATTCTGCATGTTCTAGTTCCTACCGTATTCGTACATTTCGTTCGTGGTGCCTTCCATCTTCGTACATTCTCGCACCTTCCCCATTCACAGTCCATCGAATAGCTGTGACTCTATTTCAGGTCCGTGCATATCAGCTTCCGGCACTCCGACGACATCCCCCGCATCTGATTCATCATCTCCCGTTCTTTCCCTCCGTTACCATTCGTACAAATGCCTCGTTCCTCCATTTCAGTTTCTCCATCTACATCTCTCCGTTTTGTTTCACTTCGCGCAATCCTAATTTCCGCATTTGTCTTTGCGTTCTCAGTGTTTCTGGCCGCCCGAACCTCGCTCCTCCCGTCCAACATCTCCATTCACTTGCGCTCTCTAATCCCGTCTCTTCCGTCTACAGCTCGCCGCTTTTCTGTCTCAACCATCACCACTCGCAAAATGGCCTACGAAAAGGAACTCGAAATTGCCCAGCTGGCCGTCCAGCGCGCCTCCATCCTCACCAAGCGTGTCTTTCACGAAAAGGCCAAGGGTTCTGTTGACAAGAATGACAAGTCCCCTGTAACCATTGGTGACTTTGGCGCCCAAGCCCTCATCATCGCCGCCCTCCAACATCACTTCCCCGCCGATGAAATCATCGCCGAAGAAGAGTCTGCCATCCTTCGCGAGAAGCCCGAGCTCCGCAAGCAAATCTGGGACATTGTCCGCGAGACTGCCCTGACCGATGCCACTGCTGAAGCCCGCCTTGGCGGACCCATCATCTCTGAGGACTCCATGCTCAACCTGATTGATGTTGGCGGAAGCAAGGGTGGCCCGTCTGGACGCATCTGGACCATTGATCCCATCGACGGCACCAAGGGTTTCCTTCGTGGCGGCCAGTATGCCGTGTGCCTGGGTCTCCTTGTTGACGGCGCCGTCACCGTCGGTGTCCTGGGCTGCCCGAACCTCCCTGTTGACGATTCGGCGCCCCTGTCTGGTAACATGGCCTCTGAGCAGACTGACTCGGCATCGCACGGTGTCCTGTTCTCAGCCATCCGCGGCGAGGGAGCCACCTCGCGGCCTTTGACTTTGGGTGCTCTGTCGGCCGAGGGCAAGAAAATCACTATGCGTCCGTTGACCGACATGGCCAAGGCGACATTCTGTGAATCAGTGGAGGCCGGACATTCGTCGCACGGAGACCAGGCGGAGATTGCCAAACTTCTGGGAATTACGGCACCAAGTGTACGGATGGACTCGCAGGCCAAGTATGGGTCGATTGCCCGTGGTGCCGGGGACATTTACCTGCGATTGCCTGTTAGTGCGACGTACCGGGAGAAGATTTGGGATCATGCAGCGGGAGATTTGATTGTTCGGGAGGCGGGTGGTGCGGTTACTGATATCTACGGCAAGGAGTTGAACTTTGGTAAAGGCCGGACGCTGGATGCGAACAAGGGTATTGTTGCAGCGCCTAAGGCAGTGCATGCAGCGGTGTTGAAGGTGGTACAGACAGTTCTCAAGCTTTAGGGTCTAGGGTTAACTTATGAAATGCTCCAACACGCATAAAATGCACTATAAACACAATTACTACTATACTGGCTATTACTCTTTTGATACCCTCACTAATTTTCCAAAACCTCTCAAACCACCAACCCATGTCGTTCCTGCGACACCATCCTGTGTCAGCCACAATCCCGGATCGTACGCCACACTATACAGCTCTAATATGTGGCGTAACCTCGTTTCGTGTCCAGAGCCGCAAAATCAATTAATTGCCCTGTTTTTTCCTCTTTTTTTTTTTTTTCTTTTTTTCAATTGAAGCTTCGCAAGCTTTACGCATAAGCAAGCTGCCGCCCAAAGTTGTTTTTTTTTTCTTTCTTTTTATTGTCGAGCAAGCTGTTTATCTCTTATTATTTTCATTGGGCGATTACGTCTTGGCTGTGCCAGGTCGAATCCGGAATCCACCGGCGCGCATAACCGCCGGTCTGTACTCACACCAATCCCGATCCCGAGCCCCCGTTTTGATACCCCCTCCTATTCGCGCGCGTCCACCGTTGCCGTCAACCACACCATGTTCGCCAACGCCCTCAAATCCATCTCCGCCACCAACATCACCGGCAACTATAGCATCTCCTCCACCCCGATATCCACCGCTGGCGCCTGGAAAATCCACGACTGCAAAAGGAAATCCACCGGCAAACCATACTCCGTCTTCATCTTTGACCGGAAAACCCTCGATGCTTCCTCTTCCTCTTCCTCTTCTGCTTTTGGTTCTTCGTCTTCCCGGTCGTCGTCTTCCGCATACAAGCGTGCAACCGACGAGGTTGTTGAGCGGCTGCGGAAGGAGGCGGCAGCGTTGGCGCGGTTGCGGCATCCGAATATCTTGGAGTTGGTGGAGCCGGTGGAGGATACGAGGGGCGGTGGGTTGCAGTTTGTTACGGAGCTAGTGCTAGCTTCGTTGACGAATCTGTTGGCAGAGAAGGAGGAGGCAGAGAAGAGTGGGGGAAGTGGAGGGGCGAGAGGCCGGTATACGACGGCCGAGGACGATGGCCCTGGGAGGAGGAGGCGGGAATTGGAGTTGGATGAATTGGAAATTCAAAAGGGATTGTCGCAGATTAGCAAGGCATTGGAGTTTCTGCATGAGAATGCGGGATTGGTCCATGGCAACCTGACGCCAGACGCAATTCTGGTTAACTCAAAGGTACGTCATACTCAACCCTAGATTCTGTAGCTGGTTTCATCACCACTAACCCTTCGCCATATACAGTCTGACTGGAAGATAAGCGGTCTTGCCTTTTGCTCACCGGCAGCCAACAGCGATAAGCCCACCTCATTCCAACCGGTAGCCCTCTCCGAAGTCCTTAATCCCGATCCGCGTCTTCCCCGCTCTGTCCATCTGAACCTCGACTTTACTTCGCCAGACTTTGTCTTGGACAACAACATGACATCTGCCGCTGACATGTTCTCTCTCGGCATTCTCTGCGTTTCCCTCTACAACTCTCCCCACAAATCTCCACTTGAGGCACATGGAAGTCTCTCTTCTTACAAGCGCCTCTTCTCTTCATCATCTACAGTCCCAACCCTCGCCAACAACTATCTATCATCAAAGCCCATTCCGAAAGAACTCGCCTCTCTCGTCCTCCCGAAACTCATCGCCCGACGACCCGCCCAACGAATGACTGCCAAGGAATTCCAACTTAGCGAATACTTTGACAACGTCCTCGTTTCCACAATCCGCTTTCTCGACTCCTTCCCCGCCAAGACACCCACCGAAAAGTCGGCTTTCATGCGTGGTCTCACCAGGGTGCTCCCATCATTCCCCAAGTCGGTCATGGAACGCAAAGTCTTACCAGCGCTTGCCGATGAACTCAAAGATCGCGACCTGTTGTCTTTGATTCTGCACAATGTATTCAGGATTGTCGAGTTACTGCCAGCAGCGGTGGCCCGGAGGGTATTTGCGGATCGGGTACGGCCGGCGTTGAGGGATGTATTTATTACAAATAACCGAACTCCAGCAGGTGAGAAGGATCCTTTGAGGGACGCCGGACTGAGAATGGTATTGGAGCATATGCCGGCCATTACGGCGAATTGCAATGGGAAAGAGTTCAAAGATGGTAAGGATCCTTTTTCTTTTGCCTATCAAACCATAGGGTATGTTGACGTGTGCTAACCCTAGATGCTAGATATTTTGCCCATCTACATGTTAGCCATTGACTCTTCTACACCGTCTTTGGTTGGATTTTCTCTTGAAAGTCTTTCTTCTATTCTTCCAGTTCTTGACTTCAGCACAATCAAGAATGAGCTCTTCCCGGTTATTGCCAACATGTTTAGTCGTACCGTTTCTCTCGGCATCAAGGTTGCCGGTCTCAAGGCCTTTGTCGTCCTTTGCGGTGGCTCGCTTGATGGCTCCGATGGCTCCGATGCCTTAGATGGCCTCAACGGCTTTGACCCCAAAAAGAAGGCCTCAACATCTTCTACAGCCCTTGACAAGTACACCATGCAAGAAAAGATTGTCCCTCTTATCAAAATGATCAAAACCAAGGAACCACTTGTAATGCTTGGCGCCCTCCACGTTCTCCAAATCATCGGAGAAGTCGCCGACGCCGACTTTGTCGCCCTCGAGATCCTACCCATTCTTTGGAGCATGTCCCTTGGCCCACTGTTAAACGTCAAGCAATTCACTGCCTTTATGGACATGATTCGCACTCTTTCCCAACGCGTTGAAGACGAACAACTCCGGAAACTCCAGGAAATGTCCGGTGCACCAGACGTCACGACCGCCGCCGCCGGAGAAGACTTTATGGCCTTTGGTGGTGTCACGGGCACGCAGTTTGATCCTCCCGCTGGTGACGCCGACGATTTTGAACGGCTTGTCAAAGGACGGGCAACTACGTCCGGCTCAGCTGCACCTTCTGTTTCTGCCTGGGATGATAACCCACCAAGCGATATCACATCGCCGACGATGTCATCTGTCGGTGCACGGGCGAAGAGTCCAGTTACTATGGGCATGGGAACTGGAATCGGACGAACCAATACACCGCCGACCTTTTCATGGTCAACGCCACCATCAGTGAATTCCACACCAAAACTCAAGGCACCCGGACTCGGCATGAGCATGGGAGCGACAACAGGAACAGGAGGACCCTCAGGATTAGGCAGCTTCAAACCATTAGCACTACAAAGTACACAGTTCTCTCAACCGTTGCAACCAAGCGTCAGCGGATGGAACTCCACTACACCTGCATCCAACAACACCCCCGCATCCTCCGCATTCAGCAGTCTAACGACCGGGATGTCTAGTCTTCCCATGAACCAACCGGCAAAACCATCATGGTCATCGGGGACGACACCAGCATCGTCATTCTCACTGCCGCCGCCGCCGCCGCCGTCACAGATGCAAACGGTACCATCATCAAACTCGGGATTTTCTTTGCCGCCACTGCCGTCAGGGGGGATGGGAATGGGAATGGGAATGTCGGCGATGACTCCTTCACCGGCAGCAGTGGGGAATCCATGGGCGGGGACAGGGTCGGGATCGGGGATGGGGATGGCAGCTATGGCCGGGCAGCCTCGGCAGGCTCAGCAACAACAGCAACAGCAGCAACCACAGGTGAAGCCACCGGGAGGATTAGACATGTATCAAAGTTTGTTATAAGTGAAATCAATGGTAAGTATTGTGATTTTATATCCTTTGAATGTAAATACTAGATTATTTCGTTAGAATATATATTCATTACATAAACATAAAACATCAAGTTGTGAACCCCTTCATTTCTGTTTGACATTGTTCCATCCCGAATTAAATCATATCTATCATAAAGTTAACCTTTACCACATCTGTAAAACAACCCATTCAAAAAAACGCCAACCCATTACTTCCTTTCTCATTAATCAAACTGAAACCCCGGCGGTGCTCCCTCAATCTCCAAAACAAAATCAACTTCCCCCATATCAACTTCTCTCTCCTTCATCTTCGCCCCCACATCAGCCCCCATACTCTCCCGTCCCGCCTCCTTGATACCCCCCTCCGTAACAAACCTCGTCCGTTTCCTCACAGGACTCCGATCTCTCATCGTCCCCGTCCCCGTCCCCGTCCCCGTCCCCGTCCCTGATATAGCCGCCTTCTTCAACTTCTCCCCACCCTTCATTCGGTCTAATTTATCCTTGAGACCCTTTCCCCACCCATAATTCACCTTGTCCATAGTGTCCGTCCTCCCCGAGCCTTTAGTCCCAGAGCTGCTCCCGGCTGAACTGCCCCCGGCGGTACTTGTCGACATTGCGCTGTCAGCCCTCTTACGCTTTCCAGCCGACAAATCGATGTCCTCCGCGCGTCGTCCCTTTCCGATGTCTGACACTCTTACCCTCTCTACCGCTGGGACACCCAATGTTGATTCTCCAGTAGCCCCCGGAGTAGCACCCCCCGGAAGGTCTCCCATCAACATCCTCCTCCTCCGTCTCTCCGCATCAGAATCTGTATATTCATCCGTCTCCTTTTCCTTGTCATCCCTCTTTAGTGAAACTCCCGCCATTTTCGCCATGTACTCCCGTCCAACTCCACTTCCTCCTTTCCCCGCAATCTGCCTCGCCAACTCTCGCTCCTTCTCCTTCTGCAATAACATCCTCCGCACACCCTCCTCCCGCTCCTTCTGCTCCGCCATACTCAAATTCTTACCATCCATGATATCCGCCGCCGACATAGTCCGACTCATAAAGAACGTCGACTGCGAGTCATGATCGATATGCCCCTTGCCACGCAACATCTCCGATCCTCCGCGTCCACGCCCGGCAAAGGACCCTCCACGGCCTCCTCCACGGCCAAACTTCTTCTGGGCAACCGCTGCCTGTCCGTTCCAGTCACTACTACCTCGGCCAAACGATGATCCTGTCATCTCTACGCGGTTTGCCTTGACCTTTTGCAGGGCGGCGTTACTGTGGTAATCACAATACTGCGTCCGCTTAGCGTTAACCCAGGCGGCACACGGATTCCCATCCTTCTTGATAGACTTGCAGTATCCAAGGTCTCTCGCCGTGCCAATCTCGAGAATCGTATCAGCATCCGAGTTGATGACAAATGACCATCGGCCCGTATCCTTCCGGTTCGGTGGCGGCGGCATGATGTTGGGGTTGAGGATGGCAATGACTGTACCCTCTGCCAACTTCCAGAACCGTGTGAACCCAGAACCAAATAGAAATAGCTCGACATCGTGAACAAGATCAACAAGCGTCATGATCATGTACTTGGTATCCTGTTTCTGCGACCTCCGGCCTGCTACGGCATTTCCGTCTTCGTCCGTCACAATCCCGCCGTTCTTGTGCTCACGAGGCTCGCTCTTCTTGGCAAGGATGCCAAACACGACGATGTTCTCCTCAATATCCGGCAAATCGTAGTTTGGGGCTTTGATGGTGCGCACAAGATCCGATACCGAGAAAACCTTGGAATCGGCCATATGTCTAGTGAGCAGATTATGCGGTAGAATCCGTTTGTTGAGATGGAACGAAGAGTATGAGTCAAAAGATGCCTCATTTTTGCCATCGTCATCAATCTTTTTCATGCCAAGAATCTCCTCGCGTGAATATTGTTTCGGCACCTCGGGTTCTTTGGGCAACTCCACTGCTTCCGCCTTGTACTTTTCCATCTCGTCTTTGGAAATCCCAAAATCACTTGACCGCGCCGCTGCTATCCTTTGCTGTCTCTCCTTCTTCTCTTGTTCCTCTGCCTTGGCCAGCGCCATCCGCTCATTGAAACTCAACGGCCGATCATCCAGAGGTGGCATCTGCGCTGACAGAGGTTTAGCCTGACCAGCCCGTGCCGTCCGGAGATACCCCGTACCACTCGAGCCAACACTAGAAAACGAGTCATTGCCCACTGCTGATGCTGATGCTGTTGCCCGTCTGTTGCGCCCCAAGGAAACATCCTCGGACCGCCGTCCCTTACACAACATCTGACGCAACGGCGATGTCGCCTCGACCATCCGGTGAACCCTCTGGACAGGTGAAAGCGGAACCTCACGATCGAGACTAACGCGCTGTATCGGCGACACGGGGACTTCAATCTCCCGGTGTGGCGCATTCATCTTTGGGGCAGAGAACCGTGGGGGAGGAGGAATCGAGGGCTTGAGAGCAAGTGGGTTCGGTTTCAGGGGCGACCGGGCGTATGCGAGGCGGGCGGGTGACTTTCCCACAGTATTTGGTGATTTCGGTAGGTCGGCAAACATATCGGGGGCGTCGAGAAGTCTCTTTGCGGGCGATGGTCGTCCACTCATGGTAATGGGAGTTGAGCACGTGGCCCTAGGCGTCGTCGGAGTCACCTGAGAAGAAGAAGCACCCTCTTGGGCTTGCGCTGCCTTCTTTTCCTTTACCTTCCTTAGCTTGTTGAGCTTTATCCTCGCTTCAATAGCCTGAAGCTTCAACTGCAATGTCTCCTCATCCTCATCCTCATCTTTGTCATCGTCGAGCTCACCCATTCCACTGATCGCCGCCGCCGCTGCAACAGTAGCAGCCTCGGGCCCTGATTGCTCTCCAGGCTCCGGTGTTCTCGTAACTCTCTGTCTCCGTAGCGGCGACGGCGAAGATGGCGACATTTGCAATGCGCGTTGTTGTTCTGAAGTCATAGCGTTGTAGCGGGCTCGGCCGCGGGGTGTCAAAAGTAAAGCATCGCGGGGCGATCGCGGCGGCCATGTGTCATCCCGTGCTTCTGAGAAACAAAGTGGATTATGTTAGCAAGGCTGTGACAGACACTGAAGGACAAAAATATAGGGTGCGACGAGGCTGTGTGGGTATAGGACGAAAAAGGTAGTTGCAGTTGACCTACGGGGAATCATTTTGTTGTGGTTTTCCATGACTTTGACTCCGTTTGGCATCACGACCCGGGTTTTGGGTGTGGTGTTTGTGGTTGAGCTTGAAAGAGACAAGCAAATATAGAGAACAGTAACAAAGAGGCAAATGTATCCAAGTAGAGACAGCCGTAACAGATATCGTGATACTATGGTTGAACAAATGACAAGGCTGGGATGTAATTAATCAACCTTTTTTTTCTGTTTCTTCAAGTCAACTATGGTAATTGCTCGAGCGTCTTTTCTCTCGTCACTTAAGTTGTCGCACTTTGGCCCTTGGCAATTACTCTGGATAACGAGGGTTTTGTTTTTGTTTTGTTTTGTGTGCTGTTCTTGGATTTCAGTTATTTCGTCGTTGCTAACTGCGTGTGTAATAATTGTAAAGCAAGGGCCGATAGAGAAGGACGAAGAAGCTACTGCTATCACTACATGAGATCTTCAGCAACTTTCCAGGGAAAAAAATAATTGAAAATTAATACAAGGCTTTCACCATATATTCCCCCCTGCCCTTCGGAAAAAAAAAAATTTACATTGATCGTCCAACTAACACGCTCCTTCCACATTTTCTCACCTTTTGTTTTGCTGCACTTTCCTATCTTTTCTATTGTTGTACCTGGTTCCTTCCTGCCTTTCGACTTTGCCCCTGGCTGGTTCCGCTTGGTTGCCATCGTCGCTCTTGCCCGTTGTCATGCGCCATGCACAGATAGGGATAAAGTGGTCGTCTTTGCTTTAGTAGTTGCCATATGCGCCTGCAATCATGTGGAGAACCCTAAAACTTGGGAAAGAACGCGTCTTGAACGCGTCGTAGGTTTTCCCAATACCGTGATTACTTTTTTTGGTTAAAATAATTGAACTTGGTAAAAATCACTTTGATATTGACTAATTTCCGCCATTAAATCGTGTCTATAATCTGCTTCTCTTGTGTTTCCTTGTTTATTTCCTGCACGGTTTCCTCAAGGCATCACTCCTCCCACAATGGCGCGAACAACCCGCTCCACCAAGTCCGCAGCAAGCACCGGTTCCGGCACTCCGGCCGCCGCAAAGGCTTCCGGGAAAAAGTATACAGTCACACCCGCAGAGAATGCCCGGCGCATGTTCATTCTACCAAAAAAGGTAACGAAAGACGCACGCATTGTGACACTACCTAATCCGAGGTCACAAAAGCCGACCCGCTATCTGGCGTGTCCGGAGACGGGGTTATATGAGTTTGTGACAGTGGAGAGCGAGGAGCCGAGAAGTTGGTTATTAGAGACTAAAGGGGAGGGAAAGGGCGTAGACGGTGTGAAGCAGAAAGTTGAAGAGGAGGATGACACGGAGAAGGAAACCAAAGAGGACACTGAGGATGTCAAACCGGAAACCACCGACGCATCCTCTCCAGTCCCCATCCCTACCACCGCCCCTACCGGCAACATCACCATCATCAGTACCCCCACCCTCTACATCGCCACACCCATAGACCCCGTCTTCCTCCTCATCTCCACCCTCTACCAGCCCCTCTCCGCCGGTGAAAAACGCCGATTCCTCTCTGCCGACGACCACTTTGACGATCTACCCGCCACCACCTCCCACCTACAGACTCTCCTCCGCTGGGGTACACTCCGCCCTCTTTGGGAATCCCGTCTCGGTGCCATCAGCAACACGGCCGATCTCGCCGGTGAAAGGATGTTTTGTCTGGATGATGACAAGCTATTGGAATGTATATTGGAGAAAGCCAAGGCTCTTGCAGATGGTGGCCTACCAAAAAGCATGGAGGATAAGTTTGTTACCAAGGTACTAGAACAACCCATGGTCTTCCAAACATTAGCCCCAGGTGCCTCCATCGATGAATCCGGCAACCTCGCCACCCCAGAATCCGCCACTCCGGCCCTCATCACAACCGGCACCCCCACCGACTCCCCAGCCATCCCCTCTACCCCCTCCGCCGGCGGCCCCACCTTCCTCACCGCCCAACCTCCCCCCGCCATCCTCTCCCTCCAACGCCTCGCCGTCGCCTTCAACTACATCTGCGCCGCCTACATCCCGGCCGCCACCGAAACCACCCTGCGAGCGGCCCTCGCCATCAAGGTGGACTTTGGCCCGCTAGACGAATACCTCGGGACGCTCTCGCAAAGTCGGGCGGAGGCAACAGCGGCGAGGAATGTGGATATGAGTCGGAAGCATCCGTTGGAGGATGCAGAGGATCGGGTGGCGGAGAAGAAGAGGAAGGCGGATGAAGAGATGAAGCAGAAGAAGTTGGTAACGAGGGGACTGAAGAATTTGCAAAAAGTTAATACGACGGGAATGAAGAAGATGACTTCTTTTTTTAAGAAGACGTAGATGGGGGGAAGGGGGTGTGGTGATGGTATTATAGAGATACAAGATAATGGTTCTGGGTTATAATTGGGTTGGTATTAGCGTTGGGATGTTTATGACTTTTGACAATCTACTATACTTTTGTTTCGATTATTCTACGGCTTCATTATGCTTGGGTAAAAATATATATATATATATATCGGAACTCTTATTTCTATGATCAAAAGAAAAAAAAAAAGAAAAAAAAAAAAGGCAGTCATTAATTCATCCACTGCTGTGTAGTTATGCCCCCCATTTTGCCCCGGATCCTCGTGCCCTACTCGAACTACTCGTCCCCCGCGGAATTCCTGTACCAACTCCAGTACCTCTAGTCGAAGACCTCGTAGTCCCCGTCCGGCTTTGATATCCGAAACCCACCGATGCTGAGGCTGTTGACCTTGAGCCCCTGGTAGTTCCCCTGGTAGTCCCTCTTATTGACGAGGCCCCCCTCGTCGTAGTCGCTCTGGTAGTCCCTCCTCTAGCTCCCGCCCGACTTCGTGTCCCCCGGGTGGATCCTCTAGCTGCTGTACTGCTACCAGAGGCCCGAGCGCATTCCTCATCTTCGGCTTTTTGCCGGAGGGCCTCCCGTCGGCGTTCTTCTTCGTAGGCATGTCGTTGAGCGGCTTGTTGTTTGAGGATGGCTTCAGTTTCAATGTCGGCGAGGTCTTGGGTGGCGCCTTTCCATTGCGGGTCGAGGATGAGACTTTGGTTATGTTCGGTTTGGGATAGAATGCGAGTCCAAGTGTCAAGGAGGGTAGAAGAGTTATCAACAGTGCCGCCGACGACCTGTGTGTGTTAGTGTTAGTGGGGAGGATACAATATGTGCGACAAGGGAAAGACATACATCCATGTTGGCACGGACTTTCTCTAACGTCGCGATGGTGCCTTGGATAACTTTGTTGATGTGTTTGACGCCATCGAGCTCGGCTTGTAGTGCAGCATCACGGTCATATTCGCTGGGTTGGCCGCCCCGGCCAGTAGCCGGTGTTCGTGGAGTTTTTGGTGTCTTGGGCGTCTTGGGCGTTTTAGGGTGTTCCGGCAAGTCACGCGACGCATGACGTATATGATTTATATTGGGAGGCGAGATCCAACTTTCGTCTTCGGCAAGAGAGTCGTCAATATGGCCAGACATTGTCGGAAGATTTGAGTGAGTGGGTGGTATTTTCGATGAAGGAGGGGTCTCGGGGACTTGGAGCTAGGGGAGAACAAAAACGACGGGTTCGATTGGCGGCAAAAAAGAAATGACAAGGGAAAATGAATTTGTGATAATCGTTGGAGCTTGTGGAGATTGTAACCACGGGCCAAGGGATAAATGTCTATGGAAAAACACAGAAAAGGAACCGTTCTCGCTTCGAGGTAGAAGGTAATCGATCCTGTCCGAGGGAGGGCAAAGGGTAGCAAATGAATTGTTTCTGAGTCAAAAAAAAAAAAACATCAAGATGAGATAGATATATGAGGTGCAGGGACGTCAACGAAAGAACCCTAGAATAGAAAAGAGCAAAAGACCTGGAGCTGTCACGTTTACACAGACTGTCTGTGATGCAATACACAACTCGACAAGGCTGATCAAGTCTAATTCTGGTATCACCAACGATACTAAAAAAAATATTAAAAAAAAAAAGGTCTCAGGCTTTCTGACAGTCAGCCTTGTCGTTCTTTCCCCAATTCTGTTAACCGCCGTGTCACAGTGGATGACCCCACATTGAGCTTCAATCAATCAATATACAGTGGTAACTCTCGTAAGTAGCTGCAAAGCTTTCGTTTGGCATTCACGATTACGCTCCTTTCCCTGTTCATCTGCAAGCTTGTTGTTGCCCAATTAATGCAAGTGATATTTGACAAGCCAAGCAACAAACAAGCTTCAAAGAAAAAAGATAAAAAAAAAATCAAGGCACTTTTGTTTGGGCGGCAACAAAACCCCCCCTGGTTGTATACCCCTGATTGGCTATCAAGGTCGCGTAGCAACGCGGAGGCAGGCGCGCGTTCACACGTAGATTTTTTGTCTCTTGGCAAGTGGGGCCGCCACTTCAAACGAAAACGACCCATAGTAGAATTCCCTGTCACGTTTTCACGCACACGCGCCCGCCATCTGACTCTTTTCGATGGCATTATGTTTGTACAGCATGCACAAAAGCGGGGCATACAGGGAACACACAAGGGTCTGCGGCACTGGCATGGGTTGCCAACCTCCTCAATAACGGGGGGGGGGGCAAGTAAACAGAGAAAGAGCTGCTGCAATTCTGATTGGCTGAGAGGCTCTTCGGGGCCTTCACGAAACCGACACGATGTTGTTAATTATCGGTCGCAAGGCCCAAACCCTTTCCCGTTTTTATACTTTTTCTTTTTTCCCTTCATTTTTTTTTTTTTTTTTTTACGACGTAAGACCAGCCTTATTCGACAGCAGACAAAACTCAGACATCAAATCTCTCCCTTCTTTTTACCCTAACATCTGCCATTTCGCGGGTTTCTGTCGTCTACATTTCTATCTTATAACCAACCACCCACAGTCATAGTCAAAGCCCACCACGCCACCAACCAAATCAACAGAACAACACAAACTACTTATCGTCTTTTATATTCTCCTTGCTCGCTGGGTTCGGGACTATTGGTTATCATAGATATCTCGTCTGCTTATCACTCGCGCACGCCGCAGCTGTTCACCATTGCACCCGAGCATCACCAGCATTTCGCATATCAGTGCGGCGGTCCTGTGCTTCTTCCATCTTGGACTTGTGTGTTTTCTTCTTTTCTCTGCCAGACCACAGCGTCCAATCTGAACAACATCAGTACAACCAACAGATCCTGGAGCCGTGAACCTCGTCCACTCGTTTCCATCATCGCCAATTATTTTATTGTGTGTCTGCCATCGCCCTAGTTCTTTGTTAGACAAACACCGCACTGTGTCAGGCCGCAATCATATTGCCAAAGCAACAAAGAAGAAAAGAAAAAAAGAAAAAGAAAAAAAAAAAAAAACATTGCCACTTGTTGCCACTGCTTCTCAGTCCGCCTTCAAAATATCACCCAATATGGCTTCCAAAGTTGCCTCTAATGGGGCTCGCGGCCGCGCTACAACCCCATCGCCGCCCTCTGAGACCATTCGCACCCCGCCCACTCCCCGCTTCGGCGTTTACGAAGATCGCTGGGAGCCCTACTCTCCTCGCAAGTCTGCCCGCATCGCCCAGAGAGCCTCTCACCGGACTCCCTCGCCGCCGCCTTCGTCTTCGCGCTCCAAGGCCACCACCGCCTCTACTGCTGCCACGACCGGCTCTTTGGCACACAAGTCCAAGATTACCAAGTCGCCATTCTCGCCCAAGAAGAAGTCGCAGCACCCTGCTACTCCCCGCAAGGCCTCTAGTTCCCGCCTGACTCTGGACCCTAGCAGTCTTGCTTCGGCTTCCAAGTCCAAGGATAGTTCAGCGTCAACGTGCCTTGGCATGGCTGGTATGCCCACGCCGGCCAAGACCCCGCGCAAGACCCCCACCAAGAACAAGGAATTGGAATCGATTTCGCGGAATCTGTTTGCACCCTCCACACCTGCGTCCCCTGATGCGACACCCGCTCGTCGCCGCAAGGTCAAGAAGTACATGGGCACTTCGTTGGATACTTTTAACGAGCAAGTTGAGGAGGAGGCGATTCCCATCTTTACTGATGTGCGCGAGCGTCCGTTTGTGGTTGATACTGGGGCGGAAGATCCGTTTCTTCGTAAGACTAGTCCTGTTTCTCGGACAGCCCCCGAGACGCCCCGCCGGCGCAGCAAGAGAAAATGTGTTGTTGTGCCAGGCGAGGGACGCATGACTGTTGAGGATGCTATGAAGCGCGATGACGGTATCATCTATACCTTCCGCGGCAAGAAGTTCCTTCGCAAGTTTGAAGCCGAGGAAGACGATGAAGGTGTTATGCGTGCTCGGAGTGGTCTGAAGCCTCGGCTGCTGTTCCCACCCAAGAAGTCGGAACCAGCGCCGTCGCTGGAGGATGAGGAGGCGGATACTGATGTCGAGGACCACATTAAGAACGAAGTCATTGTTGAGGAGGATGAGGAGGAAGTTAACACGACGCCTATTGTTCCAGCAACACCTACCAAGGCTGTGTTGGCGGGAGCTGCCAAGACGCCCAAGAGTGTTTCTTTTGGCCCTATGACGCCGCCAGACACGAAGCGTATCACGCGGGCGTCGGATAAGTTTGAGACGGCGCCGATTAAGCGATCGAGCTCTGTGTTTGAGCAGTGGCGCAACACCGGAACCAAGAGACGGGCGGTGGATGTTGATGAGGAGGAGGAAGTTCAGCAGCCGGCGAAGAGGGCGAGAGCTTAAACCAGATGATCGTATCGGGTGTTGCTGGCGATGATGGGAATCCGGCGATTTTTTTTATTTTTTTTATTTTTTTTTTTACGGTTTATGCTTATGAAGTTCATTGGACCATATTTTTTTTTTTTTCCTTACTTTTTTCTCCATCTTTCTTGAAGGGGTTTATATAAATCCTCTTTGTTCCAGTACCTCCAGACTGGAGCTTTGGATCTCGAAGTACAGTCAGGCAGGATATGGGATCGAGATTCATAATTTTTTTTTTTTCTTCTTTTTTTTTCTTTTTTCTTTTTATATTCTGGATGCTTTTCTTTCTTTCAAGCCATTACTTTCGTTTCTTTATTCTCACAATCGTTTTGACTCTTGGTCTTTTTTTTTTTTTTTTTTTTTCTTATCTTAATGGCTGAGGGATATCTCTGGATTTCCAGCCGGAACTACCGGGTGTGATATCCGGAGGTTTCCCTATGGTGTTCCTTCTTTTGCCTTTTTTTTTTTATTCTTTTTTTTTTTACTTTGATTATTTTTTTTTCTCTTTCTTGATTTGACGCATCATGATGGTCGGATGACTGAACTCGCTCATGCAGGCTCTCTCCTGCATCTCTACGGAGAAATCTACTACTTGGTGAAGAGGGGATGGGTAGAATGGGGGAAGAAGAACCAATATCCCGAGTTATTGCTTTACTACTTGTTTTGATGGTTTAGAGTTATCAAGGTTGTTGGTATATCTGGATTTAATTGTTCTGGGTTTCCTTTGCAAGATTGTCGGACTGGTTTGTTGGTTTGTTGTTGGTTGGCTTATTGTTATTGGTTGATGGCGTGTTTATTCATTTGGTTGGCGTTTTTATTTTGTTCTGGCTTTTTGGATTTCTTGCTATGGTGGTGGTGGTGAATGAATGGAACGGGGGTGAAGATGAAGTGGAAAGTTCTCTTTTTAGAGAACGAGGTTTAGGTAGTCGATGAATTAAAAATTTAGTATCAACTGTGGCTGTGATTATTGTCTACGTGTCGTGATTATTTGGTAGATGTTGTTCTAGACTGACAGCACATCACGCAAAACCGTGTAGAATGCCATCTTTGCACTTGGCGCATTCTTGTCATACATTCTTGTCATACATTCATTGCCATGCCGTCCACCTGTGTGTTCCCCCTTGTTTGTCTCCCCGAAACTGCACCACCAGTGTCCAACCCGACGGTATCTTCCCGTTCCTGTGTTTTTCAGGGTTGGTCTCCGAACGAGGCTGTTATCGGCGTTTTCTTTTTTCTTTCTTCCTTCGTTCCCTTTTCAAGGGTAAAGGTCGCTTGTGGGTGTTTTTGTCAGACGTGTATATGTATGTATACGGGGGCGGTGAATCATGGGAGAGTGGGTCGGGTCGGGTCCGGGTTGTGTATGTAATATATCGGCAGAAGTTAGAGGGGCCGAGACATGTGGACAAGAGAAGGAGGGAAAGGGTTTTATAATGAACTGTTTGGTGATTGGAGGGTTTCTTCATTTCATTTCATGTGCTTAGCCGAGTGTCATTTGTTCTTTCTTTTTTTTTCCTCTTCTTCTTTCGGAGGTCTGTCGGTACATGAATGGAAAAAACGTACATGTAAATGTCGTCCTGAACCCCCCTAACCCTAAAGTCTGTACTACCATACGATAACTCTCCTTCTTTCTTAATCCAGTAACGGCTAAAAGGATTTAGTAGGCCCATTTATCCGGTGGGCTTGTAGACGGATGAGGGTGCTGATCTGATGACATCAAGTGTGTATATTTTGTGATTTTCAGCCCCCCCCTCTCTTTGGCTTTTCACTTGAGAAAATAATTTGGTTTCTATTCTTTTGGGATTCATCGTTTACCAGGGATAGATGTCACGTGCATTGTCTACTTATATATAAGGCCAAGCAACTACCTACCTACTCGACCACTCGACAACATCGACCAACTGCAACCCCAATTCCTTCCAGTCTCCTTCTACACTCCCTTCACTATGCATATCCTCGTTACCAACGACGACGGCCCTCCGTCCACCTACTCCTCCCCATACGTCCACACCCTCATCCGCCAACTCACCGCCGCCGGCCACTCCGTCTCCGTTATCCTCCCCCACACCCAACGCTCCTGGATCGGCAAAGCCCACATCATCGGCCAAACCGTCCGCCCCCTCTACTACACTCCCGGGCCCTCTTCCCACGGCACCTCAGCCCCCGCCCAAGGGACCATCTCAGAGACGCCCTCGGCCGCCGGCAACGAGTGGATCCTCGTCGATGGAACGCCCGCGTCGTGCGTGCAGATTGGCGTACACCATTTCTTCCAGGAGCGAGGGCCGGTGGATTTGGTGGTTAGCGGGCCGAATTATGGGAGGAATACTACAGCGGTTTTTGCGTTGAGTTCGGGGACTATGGGGGCGGCGTTGGAGGCGGCGGTTTGTGGGTTTCGGGCGGTGGCGTTGAGTTTTGCGTTTTTTAGTCGGAATCATGATGTGGAGGTTATTGAGGCGGCGACGAGGCATTCGGTGAGGGTCATTGAGGCGATTGTTAAGCAGTGGCCGGCAGATAAGTCGGTGGATCTTTACAGTGTCAATGTGCCGTTGGTGGCTGAGGTGGAGACGCACCGGACGTTGTGGACGGATATGTTGCAGAATTATTGGAGTGAGGGTTCGTGTTTTGAGGAGATTGAGGCGTCGGGGAGTGAAGGGGCTGTTGTTGCCGAGGAGGAGATCCGTAAAGGCGAGAAGGGAGATGGTGATGGTAAAGGGACGGGGACGAAGCTGGTGCACAGGCATAAGCATTTCAAGTGGGCGCCCAAGTTTGCGGGTGTTTACAAGAGTGTCGAGGATGCGAGGCCTGGAAATGATGGATGGGCGGTTCAGGAGGGGTTGACGAGGTAAGTTTCTTTCTTTTTTTCCTCCCCCCTCATTCTCCGAGCTTTCCGATGTTGGCAGTGTCATATGCTATATGATGTATAATATGGCTGAACTGTTGCTAATTCATAAACCCTTATAGCGTGACACCTCTCAAGGCCAACTTCTTCCAGACGGCGCATCATCTGCATGGGAAGGAAATGGAGCTGTAAGTGTTGCAGCTGCTTTTTGTGAAGTTTTTTCTGTTTTATTTGGTTTTTTCTTATCCTGTTGCGAGTCTTGTTTCTAGTTTGGCATGATGTATACGGGCGGGTTCCCAAATGTATGTATTGGGTTGGTCGGGAGATGACGGCCCAGAGCCGGAAGGAACTGGATGAATGAGACTTGAAGAGATAACCTATACAACATGAAGAGTTTTTTGTTTTGCTTTTTTTTCTTTTTTTTTTCTTTACTTGATTTATTTTGCTCTCTTTTGTATATACTCTGCTATCCCCATCTGTTCCATTCATCATCTAGTCTTTCATAGCTAACACTCTCTAGTGCTCCCATTCCCGCCCCGACTACAACTTCTCCCACCGTCATCCCCTCGTCTCATACGTCTGGCCTCTTTGCTGTCATCAACTACGACGATGCCTATGTCCATCCTCTCATCGTCCGTTCCCTCACATCCCTTTTCCCTTCCGTCTTTACCCTCCTCCATCCCACCGCTCCCGCCAATTCCACCAACCTTTCTCTCTCCTCCGTTATTCCGGATCCCTCGGCCCGTATCCTCCAAATCATGGCATACGAAGCTCTAGACTTTGACTATGCTGCAGAGAAGCCCTCTGACGTCTTGATCAACTCGTACATGATCCGTAAGGCGTTGATTCGCAAGCATTACCTAGCACTAGCAGTAAGACACTGGGTGGCCAAGAACCCCGAGTCAATTTTGAAAAAGGCAGTGGCGGAAAGTGATGCGTTTGAAGTGGATTACGCCGAGTTCTTGGATGATTCCTTGGTTGAGGCTTTTGATTTGAGGCAGAGTATGGAAGAGAATGAGGGCAAGGACGCTAGTGAGCGAGAATGGTGGATTCTAAAGCCCGGCATGAGTGACCGTGGACAAGGAATCCGCCTGTTCTCAACCATGGAGGAACTCCAAGGCATCTATGACGAATGGGAACAAGACCAACCGGACACTGACGATGAAGCGGAAGAAGAAACCGACGGAACAGACGGCATCACTACCAGCCATCTTCGGCATTTCGTCGCTCAAAAGTATATTCATCCGCCGCTACTTCCCAGGAATGACTCCCGCAAGTTCCATATCCGCACCTATGTCACCTGCACCGGCCGCCTAAAGGTCCACGTCTACGATGCCATGCTTGCCCTTTCTGCTAGTATCCCCTATGCTCCGCCCTGGGAGACGGAAAACCTAGATGTCCATCTTACCAACACCTGTCGGCAGGATGCCCTCCCGACGGATGCGAAGCCAGTGGTACGGAGGTTGGATTCAGTGGAGCTCCCAGAGGGGTGCGCAGTGACTGTAGTGGGAATCAAGGAGCAGATTCGGGAGATTGTAGGGGACGTATTTGAGGGGACGGCGAGGGCGATGGGGATGCATTTTTCGCCGTTGGGGAATGGGTTTGAGGTGTTTGGGGTGGACTTTTTGGTTAGGGAGGATGGACAAGTGTTTTTGCTGGAGGTTAATAGTTATCCGGATTTTAGACAGACGGGAGATGAGTTGGCGGGGGTGGTGGAGGGATTCTGGAGGGAGACTTTGAGGGTGGCTGTTGGTGGGTTCTTTGGGGTAGAGGCTACAGAGATTAGGAAGATTGGAGAGGCGGAGTTGAGATGTGTTAGGGAAGTGGAGATGGGGATGTAAGATCCAGGGTATAAAAGTGGAGACGGAGACGGAAGTCGGGTTTATGGGGCCGAAGTGGGGTTGACGGCAAAAGTATTTTGTTTCAGATTAATCACATGATCATTTTTGATGGAGCTTCTTTATTCAAGTGTGTACACAGCCTACTTGGCTCGGACGTGTTTCTCTATTGATCCTTTGGTCAATAAAGGATCAGTTCAAGTCACAAGTCTACCTTGTGTGCCAGCAAGCCCACGATGATGCCTCGCCTAAAATTCTAAATTGACAACTCAGTCAATATCACGCACTTGTCTTGTCATAAGACTTTTGCTAGCAGGTGGAATTGCAAGTTGAAATTGAAATGATAGACTGGTTCTACATGGGAGGCGCAGTGGTTCGTAACCCAGAGCCTGGTAGTTATGGTTATGAGTAGGCATGTTATCTGACAGATGTGTAATCGATAGTTTTATCATTCTGCAGAAACCTCAGATATTGTGTTGGTCTTCCTCGTTAATTTCTGATCTTCACATGAAAGGACTACTCTTATAATCCATCTCCACCATTCTCCTTACTTCCCCTCGTGAAACTATACGTCAACACGTCACCGAACCACTCTACCATCTATCCCCCTCCCCAACACAGCCCCCTCCCTCCCTCCGTAGCAACACAATCCGCAACAGCAATGTCATAGTGTGAGAAAAATTGAAAATCCCCCGGGCAGGATGAGGCAGTGGCGGTATTACCGCCGGTTGTGTGACAAGCCGAGGGGGGCTCAGCTGGTGTTGCCAAGGGCCAAGAGGACGTGTATGGCAAAAGGTTTTGAGGCGCGGTTGTTAGTGTTGCTCTTGGCTTCGAGGCATAGTGAGATGGTGATGTTGGTGGCTACAGCAGGTTGTGGAGAGGACGGAGACACGTGGATGTCAGATCCCCCTTGTGAAGGTTGATGGCTGATCAAGTTTTAGTCAGCTCTCCTCTCAATAACCCAATGCCTTTCTCCTTTTCTCTTCCAGAATAGACAATTCAACATCCCAGTTCTCTGTACAACCTCCACCCCAATCTGCATGTACATTTCTTTCCTCCCTCGGACATTTCTCTTCTACTCCGCCACACTCACTAACCAAATGTGAATTGCAAAATGCCCCCATCCTATTGCTATCAAACTGGCCTTTTCCCTTTTACTTTGACCATTCATAATTCTTAAGCACAGACGAGATTTACGCAACTGCGGAATCCCCACCAGTTCTTGGCAAGTTGAACCACCTACCGAAAACGCCTGGCCTTTTGTCCTCCAAGTGAGATGGATATCCCCAGATAACAAATGAAACCAAAGTAAATACCAAGGAAGGAAATATACCAATAAATTACAAAGGGGCACATGGGAGCAACGAGAGAGAGAGAGAGAGAGAGAGAGAGAGNGGGGTTAAGACAAAAATGAAGAAATAAAATAAAATTAAATAAATAAATAAAAGGGTAGGCAAAAAGGAAATCCATTGAAAAAAAAAATTGAAGAAAAAATAAAAGCCAAGAGCCGCCAATGCATCTCCGAGGGGGTGATTCATTTTGATAAACTCAAAAGTCTACAATCACATCACGGCATGCGGAAGAACCGCCCACTCTCCCCATCCCTCTTGTCTATTGGACAACTAAGCCCATCTAGCAAATCTCACATAGTTTGATATTCTAGACCTCGACAAGAGTGAGCCATTTAGCCAAGAAGTATGACTCCTGTCATGTAACCCCATCACATACTGAAGTATCGGTGGGAGCAACAGGCGGTCTGGTCTGCTGGAGTTGTAGGTATGTAGTATTGATGCATATTTTACGTAGATTCTCGCGGTTGCCGGAGTGTCCTTTTGAGAAGGGATATTGAATATCAAGCGAGCAGACTAGGAGGGAGGGTGATGTGTATGTGTGTGTATACAAGTTGAGTTTCAAGGATGACATCACCGATGATCTATTGTAATTTCTTTTCATCTTATATGTTTATGAGTTCCAATCTGATGAACCAATCTCCTCCTCCATGGCCAACTACCATCATCCATTCAACAGTAACCACAATCTTTTACAATCTCTCTCCATGAACATCCATATCTTCCATATCTCTATTACTGCAGCTTGCTGTATTGCATTGAGGCTGTGCAAAGCGGGTCTATATATCAGCCAATCATATATGATAAAACATCTCCACATTTACTGCGCCCTCAACGTCGCCTAATAAGCCGAATATGGCAGGAATCCCAATCTATGGCCGCTTGTTTATCAGGGGTAATTCATGTAAGCAGGGGTCTACCAAGGCCGGTAACCCGTATCACGTGCTAACCCTATTGATGGACACAGGACAGGACAAAAGAAACAAAGACAAGACTCATCGGTGATGATCTGGTTATTGATAACCATACTCACACTGTGTGGAATGATTGTATATGGCATTTTACTTGATAAAGCCATTGTAGTAGTTTTATTTCCCCAAGTACAATTCTAGGCAATTCTACAAGTTTTCTTGGCTAATTTAAAGAGAGATTAATAGTATAAGATTGAGGGACCGTAGTAATCTTGTATCTTTGTAGGGTTACAAACACACCAACAGACCCTAGACACTTGGGAGAGCATCTATCACGACCAAAGCGTCTAGGAACAATCCGATGAACTTTTCAACTTGCTCAACTATCCAAGCAACTAACACCAAAAATCCTCCACCACACATTCAGCCCTACAATTATTTCAAAATCTCTTCCCTCGTCACTCGTCACTCGTCATACATGTTCCTGATATTGAGGTTTCCGGCCCGTATTCCCCGTGTCGATTATGAAGGAGGATTTTTGGACGGAGATTGTTTAAGTGAGGTAATGAAGGTGGTACAGTTGAGGTTTTTGGTATAAAAATGAGGCAGCTTGTGAGGTGTGAAGAGGGGATTTGTGATGGTGGTGATGATTTTGTATAGTGAATAGTAAATAATGTAGAGTCAATATTCAGACACAGAATATGGTCTTGGTCAAGGGATCATCATCACATGCCAACTTCCAATGATAAACACGTGATCTGAATCTCTATTTATGTCCTTTCTATATACTAGCTCACTTCCCCACTAACGAACGACCTTGTCCAACTTGGACAGTTATCCAAGAAAAGAACCCCCCTCATTAGACAGACAGACCATGGTCACAAGATTAGGCTGTATAGGAGGAGGTGACTATAATTTAGGTTTTGGAGATTGTTTAGCTTGGTTTGGGTGGTATGATTTTAGTATAAAGTCGTTGCTGGATGGAGAACAATATCAAGATATGATATACACTGTATAGCAGTATAGAATAGTTGTCTTTACACGGAAGATATACATGTATTGTACAGTGTATAAGTGTACATTGGCACAGTGTCTAAGCCACAATATACATACCCAACTTCTCTAATCAATCATTCTCCCAATCTCGATAATCGATATATATTGGTCTGCAGAAGCCATACAACACAATGTGACCAAGATGATGTGTATTCAACATGACAATATAACAAATATAATTCTCCATAAATATCCCTACATACCTAAATTTTCCACCTCGTCTATCCCCCTTTCATCCAGCATCACCTACACAACCCAAACCCACCATCAATCTGTTGGCATGAACCAAACTTTTCTTTTCTTTTCTTTCCAAATTCCCCAAGTCAACTCCCCCTTCCTGAGCCTGCCTGTCTCATCATTATCAAGCCAACAAGTATTGTTATCCACCTTTCCAAACGGCTTATAGCCAAGTCAACCCTTTGCATACCAGTTCTCCCCGGGGGGGGGAAAGGGAATCCTTGAATCCTTGAATCCTTGAATCCTTGAATTGATCTTTTCCCGTTCTTCTCTCTTTCCATCTCTCTGGTCTAGGTGAACGAATGGAATGGTCGTACCCGTTACGATTACAATTACATTTACAACTACAATTCAACGACCATTGACCATCATCTTTCCTTTTGAAATACTAACTACACCGTCTCTTTCCCCTCGACAGCCTCAAGTGGCCCTTGCACCTATTACCATTATCCTTTTCGTTTCAGAAAAGGGAAGAAGAAGAGGAAGAAGAGGAGGAAGAAGAAGTGACTAGAAAGAAAGAAAGCACGGAACTATCAAATCAATCAACGAAATTTAACAAAAAAAAAAACACAAACACAGTAACAATAACAACCCTTTCCTTACATTACGTTGACACACTTTGCCGCCAGTGTTTAGAAACCCTTGCTTTGGCTCATTTCTGTTAACAAAACATACGTTTTGATTTGCGTTGGTTTTGCCAAGTTGACGTTCCTTCCGAAAGATATACTGCCTTCCTGATTTGTTCGCCCCAGCTTTCAACAGCCAAACAACCCTTTTTATTTTATATCTTATATTTTATATTTTATATCTTATATTTTTCAAAAATTGTGAGTAATCATTATATATTTTTTTATATATTTTCCTTTTGAGTGAGTTGCCAAGTACCTCTCCCTCCATCGCCTTTAAACCTTTCTCGTCAGTTGGAAAGCACAACTCCTAGAAGCATTTGGATATACATTAATCACAAAGCTATTTTCTTGCCCATCCAAACTGTGATTCCTCAGATTGTTGTTGCTTGGCTACATATCATCTGCCTTTTTCTTTGTTACTGTTTGCTTTTTCCCTTGCCCGTGCGCTAGCATTACATACTTTGCTTTTCCCATCTCCAGCCGCCGCTTTACCTTTTTTATTTTATTTTATATTTTTATTTTTTTCATCTTCTACTTATCAAACAAAGGTCCTTGGCCTCTTGGGCTGCTTGGCTGCTTGATTAGCCCGTGTCTTGGCTGTCTTTTGTTAGTTGGTCCGTCCGTCAACGCCCGCCCCTCCCCCTCGTCTAAGAACGAAACCCTTTATGATGTATAGTCATCCCTTCTTTTGTAGCAAACAACATGCATTAGTTGAGAAGTAAAATACAACAGAAGCCCAAAGCTTTTAAGACGCTAGAGCACTTGGCAGTAAAAAAAAAAAAAAAAAAAGATAAAAAAAAAGATAATAGAAGAAGAAAAAGAAAAAAGTCCAATCCCATTTTTCATCTATAATCACCCTTGCCTAAGCAGACTGACAAAAACCATTCTTTTGTCTCCTTCTTTTCTTCTTCTTCTTTTCCCTTTGCCTTTGCTCTCTCTCCAACACTCTAGACAATCTCTTCCTCAAGGTTTCTTTCTTGTTGTTCCTTTCCTACAACCAGCCGTTTTCTTTTTTCTTTCTTTCTTTCTATAATTTTTTTTTCCTTGTTTACAAACTAAAGAATCTCTGAAGTTGAGTGGCCAAGTTAGAAACCAGGAAAGACTAGTTGATCTATTCATATATATATCAAATAGAGTGTGATATATATAGAGAGAGAGGGAGAGAGGCCCTTGAACTGTGGGTTCCGTCTTTGAGGCTTTGCAACTAAACCTCGCCCCTCCTCCTTAGAGAGAGAGAGAGAGAGAACACTCACTCACTCTCTGTCTTTTGTTGGGGATTTCCTTTTGTGTTATTCTTCTTCTTTGTTTTGTTTCTTCGAGTCTTTTAACATCTTCTTTTACTTCACTGTTAAAGACTCTGTAACCAACCATCATCATGAGCGACCCAAACCAGGCCGCCCCAAGGCCTGAAGATACCGCTGGGAAGCGGGAAAGAGCGTAAGTACTTACCTACACACACATATATATACACTGGTAAACCTGATATCGCCAGAAAAGTCTTCTCATTTCATAATCTCCTTCCCTCCTCTCTTCCCATCTCCCTTCTTCCCCCCTCTTCACTATGGATATATTGGAAATTCAAAAATGATCATCAATCAACATTGGAACTACACTCCAAGAGACAAGAGACAACATCCAATTGCATTCATACACAAGTACATTTTGTTTCTTTTTCTTTTGGAGAACACGTCCTTTCGCCACTTGCCACTACATAGCCGCCTCTTGTTTTTCTTTACCTCTTTCCGCTGCTGCCTCTCGCCCTCTTTTTTTCAAGTTCAACCACACAAGATCAGGCCATCTCTTTATCTTGAAGAGTTAACCACAATAACTACAATAACAATGGAATTATGAAACTTACAACGCCTCAACGCCTCAACGCCTCAACGCCTCAACGCCTCATTTACTCTCTCTTCTGCGCGCCTTCCTGTTTTGAAGAAAAAAAGATTATTCAGCAAAAGCATCCGCCCATCGCGCACCTTCCCTTCAGACTTATCTTTTCATCTTGTTTCTTTCCTCTTTTGAATTTTCGAATTTTGTGCGCAAAAAAAAAAAAAAATATGCAAAAATCCAAATCCACAGCCTTGTTTCCACTTTTTGTCTATAAAATAAAAAAAATAGGATTTTTTTTTATTTCCTGCAAAATCATCACCAATTCTGGTTCTGTTGGTGTTTCTTCCCTCTTTTTCCACCTCTAGGAACTTGGCCTTTTATTTTCTCTTTTCTTTTCAATTTTTTCTTTTCATTTTTATTTTCAATTTTCAATTTTTAAATTCCGTTTCTGTTGAACGGCCTCCACTAAAGCTAAAAGCTCAGCGCGGCGCATTTTTTTTCTTCTTTTTTTCTCTAGGCGTCCGTCCTTTAATCGCTTTAATGACAGCGCCGGGCCCGCGACCTGGCATGCTTTAAGATTATCCTGTTTCACATCACATCCGCCAATGAATGCCCTTCGACTTTGTTCTTTGCGACAAAAAAAAAAAAGCAATATTCACACATATACATACATACACATATACACACACACACACACACACACACACGCACACACACACACACACGCATACACTTTGTCCTTTGTTGATTCTGATCTTTATTTCATTTCCTCCCCCCCCAATTAATGCACCTCATATTCCCGTCATTCTTTACTCCTTCACTTTTCTTGGATTTATTTGTCCTAACTCTCACGGCCCTTCGTCGGCCACTACCTCTCTATACAGTCCCACAATCACCATTGATACCGCCGTCATCAACCCAATCGCCCCTCCCGCTAACGACGACGACGCTACCTCCCCCCGAACCATGGGTCCCGACGCCCCCCAGGACGCCTCCGAGACCGTCCCCGCCAGCCCCAATACCCTCCACAGTCCTGTCACTGCCGCTGGTCGCAACTTTCTCGAGGTTCCCGGTGGAAAGCAGCGCCAGAACTCGGTAGACTCTGAGGATGTGTCCACTCACGGCGGTACCACCATTGCCGGCTCTGATACCTCGGCCACCAAGAAGTCGCTGGGCTCCGAGCTCTCCAACGAGTTTGTCATGAACAATGCCCATGCTCTGAAGCCCGATGCCGGCAAGGAAATCACCTTTGTCGTCGACCAGAACCCTTTTGCTTTTGCCCCCGGTATGCTCAACAAGATGTTCGACCCCAAGTCGCTCTCGGCTTTCTACGCCCTTGGTGGTCTTGCTGGTATCGCCAAGGGTCTGCGGACTGACATCAAGACTGGTTTGAACCCCGACGAGTCGAAGCTTGAGGGTGCCATCACCTTTGAGGACGCCACCTGCCACAAGCAGGTGCAGAACAAGCTTGCGCCCATTACTGTTCCAGATGACCAGACACCGGCGCATTCTGGTACCTTTACTGGCGAGTTTGCTGACCGCAAGCGTGTCTACAGTGACAACCACTTGCCCGAGAAAAAGGGCAAGTCTCTACTCCAAATCATGTGGATCACCTACAACGACAAGGTCCTCATTCTGTTGACTGTTGCTGCCGTTGTTTCCTTGGCCATTGGTCTGTACGAATCTCTGGGTATGAAGCACGAGCCCGGTGAGCCTGGAATCGAATGGGTCGAGGGTGTTGCCATTATTGCTGCCATTGCCATCGTCGTCATTGTCGGTTCGCTCAACGATTACCAAAAGGAACGTCAATTTGCCAAGCTTAACCGCAAGAAGAGTGATCGCATGGTCAAGGTTGTGCGCTGTGGGCGCATGCAGGAAATCTCGGTTTACGATGTGCTTGTCGGTGACGTTGTGCACCTTGAGCCTGGTGACATGGTTCCTGTTGATGGTATCCTCATTGAGGGTTTCAACGTCAAGTGTGACGAGTCTCAGGCTACTGGTGAATCCGACATTATCAAAAAGACTGCTGGTGATGTCGTCTTTGAGGCTATTGAGAACAACAGCAACTTGAAGAAGATGGATCCCTTTATCCAATCTGGTGCTCGCATCATGGAGGGTGTTGGCACTTTCGTCTGCACTTCTACTGGTGTCCACTCTTCCTACGGCCGCACTCTCATGTCTCTGGATGAGGAGGTTGAAATGACCCCACTTCAAAGCAAGCTCAACGTCATCGCTACCTACATCGCCAAGATTGGTGGTGCCGCTGGTCTCCTTTTGTTCCTTGTCCTGTTCATCAAGTTCCTTGCCCACCTGCCCAAGAACGACGACTCGCCCGCCGAAAAGGGCCAGAACTTTTTGGACATCTTCATCGTCGTCGTTACCGTCATTGTCGTCGCTGTCCCCGAAGGTCTGCCCCTGGCGGTGACTCTTGCTCTCGCTTTCGCCACCACTCGTATGCTCAAGGACAACAACTTGGTTCGTCATCTCAAGGCTTGCGAGGTCATGGGTAATGCCACTGCCATTTGCTCCGATAAGACTGGTACCCTTACCCAGAACAAGATGCAGGTTGTTGCCGCTTCCGTCGGTACCTCGCACCGTTTTGGCAAGGGCACCGAGGGTGAGACTGACGCTATCGATGCTGCCGAGTTTGTCAAAATGCTCAGCGCCCCCGTCAAGAAGCTGCTGATTGATTCGATTGCCGTCAATTCGACCGCCTTTGAAGGTGAAGTTGAGGGCAAGCCCGGATTTGTCGGTTCCAAGACTGAGACTGCCCTGCTGATTCTTGCCCGTGATCACCTCGGCATGGCTTCCGTTTCTGAAGAGCGCGCCAACTCCAATATTGTTCAGATTATTCCTTTTGATTCCGGCCGCAAGTGCATGGGTGTCGTTGTTGGTCTTCCCAACGGTGGTGCCCGTCTGTATGTCAAGGGTGCCTCTGAGATCGTCCTCGGCCAGTGCTCGCAGATTATCACCGACCCTGCTTCCTCCGATGCTGCTTCTGAACTGACTGGTGCCAACGCCAATTCGATTTCCGCTTTGATTGAGTCCTACGCCAACCGCTCGCTCCGTACCATTGGCCTTGCCTCTCGTGATTTCCAAAAGTGGCCTTCTCCGGGTCTGCGCCGTGCCGAGGATTCTAACGACATCAAGTTTGAGGACATGTTCCACCAGATGACCTTTTTGAGTGTTGTCGGTATCCAGGATCCCCTTCGTCCCGGTGTTCCCGAGGCTGTTGTTCTGTGTCAAAAGGCTGGTGTTACTGTTCGCATGGTTACTGGTGACAACAAGATTACGGCTGCTGCCATCTCCAAGGAGTGCGGTATCCTTGTTGGTGATGGTGTGGTCCTTGAGGGTCCCGAGTTCCGCAACATGAGCAAGCAGGAACAGTATGATGTCATTCCCAAGCTTCGTGTTCTGGCCCGTTCCTCGCCCGAGGACAAGCGTATTCTTGTCAAGCGTCTCAAGGAGAAGGGTGAGATTGTTGCTGTTACCGGTGATGGTACCAACGATGCCCCTGCTCTCAAGACTGCCGATGTTGGTTTCTCTATGGGTATCGCCGGTACTGAGGTCGCCAAGGAGGCCTCGGCTATTATTCTCATGGACGATAACTTTACCTCCATCATCAACGCCCTAAAGTGGGGTCGTGCCGTCAATGACGCCGTCAAGAAGTTCCTCCAGTTCCAGCTGACTGTCAACGTTACTGCCGTTCTTTTGACTTTTATCTCTGCCTGTGCCTCTGACGAGGAAGCTTCTGTTCTTACTGCCGTGCAGTTGCTGTGGGTTAACTTGATTATGGACACTCTTGCTGCTCTTGCCCTGGCCACCGATCCTCCTCACGATACTATTCTTGACCGCAAGCCCGAACCCCGTGGTGCCTTTATCATTTCGCTCACCATGTGGAAGATGATTCTTGGTCAGGCTCTGTACCAGATTGTTGTCACTCTGATTCTGTACTTTGGTCGTGACAAGGTCCTTCCCAACGCCACTCCCGCTTACAACCATGAGGAGGTTGCCACTCTGGTCTTCAACACTTTTGTCTGGATGCAAATCTTCAACCAATGGAACAACCGTCGTCTCGACAATGGCTTCAACATCTTTGAAGGCATTACCAAGAATCCCCTTTTCCTCGGTATCAACTTTGCCATGTGCGGCCTCCAAGTCCTCATCGTCTTCGTCGCCGGCCCCGTCTTCCAAATCTCCGACCCCCGCCCTGGCAACGGCAAGGACCCCCAAGGTGCCGCCCTCTGGGCCATTGCCGTTATCCTCGGTTTCCTCTCCATCCCATTTGGTATGATCATTCGCCTAATCCCCGATGCCCTTGTCGGCAAACTCATTCCTGCCTTCCTCAAAAACCGTGCGTCCCGCGTCCCTGGCCTCACCGTCTCTGACGAGGAAGCCTTTGAACAGTACCCCCCCGAGTACCAGGATGTCCGCGACGAACTCGAATTCATCAAGAAAATCAAGGGTGGTCGTCTTACCAACCTCAAGTTTGCCATCCGTCACCCTCGCCAACGCTTCACGCACTCTCGTTCCTCGTCGCACTCTCGTTCTTCATCCGTTCACACGTCGCAGAGCCCCGTAAAGGAGGAGAAGAAGGAGGCTATGGCGGCTCCGGCTCCGGCGGCTACGGCGACGACGGCGACGACGACTACTACTCCGGAGGATACGGTACCCGAGGGGTTGCCGACGTCTTCAGACAACCGGAGACGGAGCCGGAGTACGCGGAGTCGGGCGAATTCGGCACTGGGTGCGCCAACTGTTATGGCGGGGATTATTGCGGCGGGTGTTGCGGCGAGTTGGAGTCCGGTGGAGAAGAGGGAAGAGGGAGAGCGGGAGGAGTAGTAGTAGTAGTAAGCAGAGGAAGAAGAAGAAGAAGGAGGCGGATGACGATGAGAGTCCTTGTTGTAGTAGTGCGTGTGTGTTGTAGTGTTTTTGGTACAGGTTTTTTATCAGTTTAGAGATTGATTATTGTCGCTCGTTCATCATACCCTTTTGGTTTTCTTTTTCGGTTTTCTTTTCAAAAAATTTTTTTTTTGTCATTTCTTCATTCTTCATGAGGAGGTATTTTGCCTGGGGAGTTATATAGACGGGTGGATTTAATGAGAGAGAAAATATATGTTTTGGAACATTAATGGGTTTTTATGATTTGAATGTTGATGGAATATTTTGTGTTGATTTGTGACCCAAAAGGTGATTGTATTCAGAAGAAGTTAAAGAGATGATGTTGAAGTGATTGAAGAGTCATGGTATGTTTTTAAGCTTAGTTACATTTGATGAAGTACCAGTAGAAGTTTACGGTAGTTGATATGATCTCTGGTCATGAAAGAATCCCCCGGAATGTGATCCGTGACATCTTAATGCCGGACAGTCTTCCAAAAGTTGTCGTACGTGATGATGGTATGACGTAAATACGTAAATACACAGATACAGAGGTGTTCAAAGGTACAGATGCAGTGGAAATCCCGTGTAACATCACGTGACTCGGAGAATGGTGGGGCGGCATTTGACTACTGGCTTGGGAAAAATCATGGAATTTTTAGTATGGCGTGGTTGAAGGGTGGGGTAAGAGGGATGATGAGATTATGAGGATATTGGAGGGGATGTTGGAGGTGGTGTGTTGGGCGATGAAGATGGGAGGTCGACTTGAGACTACATAGGAATTGGTGTCGCGGTGTATGTTATCAGACAGTCACCGCCATGACCTGTATCAAAGTATCTGGAATCGCTCGCCGGCTGCTGATAGACTGTGATGGATTACTCGTTGTTTACCACATAGATTGGACTTGTGCGGTACACATCCTGATGTAGCTTTATCAACAGCTTCATCTAGAATGTAGTCCCACCAGCTCAAGGGGGATGAAGCCTGGGATGCAATATGGTCTACTACCTTTGTGGTTGTTGTACTGTACCTTGCCTAAAACATAAAGACCAGGCTATGATATCAATAGATCCGCCAAGAGTGTCTTCCATTTTGAAGGGCGAGGCTGAAAGATTAGGTAGGTGATGACTGTGTCTTTGAGACATAGACATGTCATGAACATGCCATAGATGAGAGGAGCATCGAGTGATGGATTTGACTGGGTATCGTGATGGGATGTCTTTGTTTATGTAGAGAGTGTGTGGGCTTTGCTAAGGGAGAATAGGCTGATGGTCGGTGGTTCTATTATTATGTAGCCACTAAAAGCTCACTGAAGAGTCTGAGTGATAGTCAAGTATGGGACAGACAACTTGGTTTTCTAGCTTTCCATTTTTTTGATAGTGGTGGTAGAGTGGTGGTAGAGGTTCCCAAGTAGCACCAGGTAATATTGAACATTATTTCCAGAAATATATACAGATTGGAAGGCCAAAACTATGCTGGAATATTTGTGCTGTCTTGACAGTGATACTAGCTATAGTATATATATCTAGATTGTTAGTGGGAGTAATGAATGATCAGGAGAGATCGTTGTGTGGCTAGCGGGCGGGGGCATCGTGAGTTGTTGTCTCGATCGTGGGGAAAGTGAGGGATGACCCTTGCCGATATGCATGCTAATGTCGGACGAGCAAGCAAGTTTTGATGCATCACAGTCCACAGCAAGTGATGTGGAGTAACCTTGAATGGTCTACATGTTGTTATGATGGGGAGTTGGGAGGTAGTCTGTGTAGGCTTGTCTGGGTGATGGTCGTGATCGTGGGTGGGTAGATTTCTTGGTGGAAATGGTGGGCAGCAGCTGACACTCATAACCGGATCATGTCGTGTACTTGGAAACATTGAGGCGGGGTAGTCTATTGAATCGAGTATCAAAGATGAATGACAATGATGAAGGATAGTCTGACAATGTCTGTATTTGACGATGGAAGCGGGAACAACATGCGTATGGGGGTTTAATTTTTTTAATTTTTTTAATTTTTTAATTTTTAATTTTTTTAATTTTTTAATTTTTAATTTTTAATTTTTAATTTTAGTATCACAGCCTTTTTGATTGAGTGCAAAACCAAAAGTCTATCGAGGTAATTACCAAGATTACATACATTGTCAATACGGAAAGACCAAAAAAACAAAAAAAACAAAAAAAACAATACAATAAAATGTAAACAAAGCCAAAAACCCAATGAGGTTATTACTGCTTCTTCCAGAGACGAGGCTGAGGTCCAATGAAGCCTTTTTTTTTCTTTTTTTTTCTGTTTGTTTATTGGCCCAAACTTGTCGCGATAGTTGCGCACTAGCCTCGCTTCAAAGTTGACAGTAGAAAATGATATTGACAAATAGAAACAAATAGAGAATAAAATTGAGACAAACAATTGGCATTATAAAAGTCTATGATTAATGTAGAATGTTTTGATAGATATTTGTGCTGGTATTGTGACTGGGAGAGATGTCATTGAAGCCTTTGGGCAAGCCGACATCGCGAGGACATTTACAAAGGCAGTCATCACCAAATGGACCTGTAGACATTTAGATTATATTCTTGTTAATAAAACAAGGGATTCCTCAAAGGCTCAGCGCCGATATTGCTTCTACAGTCATGATATCTTGATATCTTGTACTATTTCTATATACCGGGCGACCAAAGGCGTCAACTGCGCAATAGGGACATCTCGGGCCCTCATATAAAATGGGTTATTTATCGACACAACAAGTTCTAATAGATTATGTTGTCACTATCAAAGTCAATAAAGCCTGAATATTATTTAAGAAAAGACTTATTATCATGTTGTCATTTTTGACCGGATACTGTCGGCAGTCACGATACAGGCGAGAACGGCCCCCCCCCATCCACACAAGATAATCAAGAGTCAAGACAAGGTCATATTATAGCTCGTTGGATTCCTCTCATCGCGCCGAGTCTCATGGAGCTATTATGCTCTCATAAAAGTCTATAAATAAAAAAAGAGTATCGGTGATGATGTCCCGGGGGGGGGGGGGGGAAATGCCTTCCGGCCCCGCCGTATATTTCCGATCCCACAACGAGCCGACCCGGTCATCATGGGCACCATTCGAAAGCTCTCAACGAGTACAATCATTTTGTGGACAATCCATCTATATCAACAGCGCCAAATAAAGGATATCACAGATACAAGACTCCTATACTCGATATTACTCGATTCATCACATTCAAATCTAGTCCGTCTATGCCGCGCTAGTAAATCGTAGTCCATACAAAGTAATTACGGGATCTTCCAATGTCTTTCCCCAAACGAAAAGAACTCGATGAGCTAATTTCCAGTAGTTGCTTATTTTTGATTCGAGTTCATGCCGACTTTCTTCATTTTCCATCTATCCTTTTCTCACCACCCGTTTTCTCTAAGTCATTCCTCCTCTGGTGATCAAGGCTTGTAGAGCTATTGGCTTCCATCACCAACTCTCTTCCGTCTTTACATGTAATCAAGCATTATTCTAAACATTACTTCCATCTTCGGTTAGCCGGTAATTGAGTATATATATATTCCGAGGTTGGCTGATTCAATCTCTACACTAGACATACACTAATATAATATTTTGGTACGTCACTCTCCATTAGCCCTCGTAGGGTCTTAGCAACCATGACTATTTGTCACCCTGATCACCATCATGATCATCACCTTGATCATCGTCTCCATCTCCACTATCAACATCAGCCCAATATCAACATTGGCATCAGTTGTCATCATCACCCTCTTCTCGTCCCATCTGTCGACTACATTACATGACGACACATGTCATGTTATCAATGCCTTGTTCCTACTCTTACACTCAATGTCATCTCGTCACCCCCCTCCTAACATATCACATGTAGTATCTATTTCACCATGGACATCCCTAATAACGACCTCAGCGCTGAGCGTTCCACTGCCCAGTGCAAGTTCTGTGTCAACGCCCGTCGCGCAGCCATCACCACCGCCAGCTGCAAAATGTGCATTCTTGCCGACACTGCAATCGCCCAGGCTACCGAGAGCTCCTCTCAAGCCCAGTCTTTGGCTTCTTTGTCTTCTTCTTCCGTTGGCTCCTCCCTTTCCTCCTTGGGCCCTATCGACATGTTTGCCCCTCTCTACCCCATCATCCGAGAGCCCAGCCTGGCCATTAATATCATCCATACTATCATTGCCCGTGAACTCGATGCACGCCATGCGCAGTTAAAGACCGAGTCGTCTCTACGCACTTCCCAGAAGCAAAAGGAAAAGGTTACGCCCAAGCTGAAGAAGATTACCAAGATCACTTTGACCAACCGGACTACTGACCCGACCCTTAAGACTGTCCTCACCAGCCCGTCTTCCGAGGTCAAGCCCCAGATTAAGCTCAAGCTCAAGCTCAAGGGCAAGGGCAAGTGCAAGGGCAAGGACATGGACAAGTCCAAGTCCAAGTCCACCAAGCAAATCGTCCTCCGGTACCAAGCCAAGGATGACAAAATCTGGGCCGTCCTGACCGCTCCACCCCCCCAGGAACCCGAGACCGTCCACCTCGGTCTCAAGCGCAGCCTATCCCAAATCAGCCGCGACTCTGGCTATTTCTCCCTCGGAGAACCCGGCCAAGGCTCCCCCTCCAAAAAGCTCAAGTCGCACAAGGACTCTACCGCCGCCGTTGCCCCCGTGCCTGCCGCTCCATGCACGTACCACCAATGGTGGGCCGCCCACTATGCCCAAATGAAGGCCGCCAAAGTCGTCGAAGCCCTCAAGGCCGCGGCTGGTTCCATCAAGCCCGAGGCTCGCGAGTTGTATGAGCGGGCGTTACAGAGGGCTACCAAGAAATTTGCCGAAGTCAGGGCGGCTTACCAGGCGCTCAAGAATATGCCTATTGCGAGTATCAAGGGAGTGTCTGATAGTAGCCAGAGATTGAGACGGAGTCTTCGGGAGCACAAGCCCTCGCTTAAGGTCCGCGAGAAAAAGGCTTGTGCTGTCTAAAAGAATACTTGTAATCGTTTTTTTGGTCTCTCTGCCTAGCAATTAATACAAGATTTAATAAATAAATAATCACAGTTTTTATCGTGAATGTACTACATTGCCACACATACTTGAGAGTCTTTCTGTCTGTCCGTCCTGATGAGAACCTGATAAAGTAAAATCTAAATTTTTTTTATATATATATAATCATTCCTATATATATATATAACATGTATCACACTCGGGACAAAGCCACTGATAAAAACCAGTAAACATTGTCTGAAAAAAAAAACTTGAAAAATAACCCCCCCCCCCCCCCAAAAAAAAGGTGAAAAAAGCCGGATATACCATATCTCATCACGTGACCACCGTGAAAAGTCTCCGTGTAACCTCAAACATGTCTCTCATCCTGATATCAACCCGTCTAATAGACAGTCATGTTGAAAGCATCAAGATCATAAGTCCACATCTCAAGAGCCGCAGAGTCATTCACACAATCAAAAATATCTGTAGTCGTCGTCGGCCAAACCGGGCGCAGAGGCCACTGGCACAGCAGTTGCTCCTCACCAGCATAGGTACCCGAAGAAACAGTAGCGTTCATACCAGTAGGCTGGATGCCGTTCTCAACCCAGTCAATGATAATGTCCATGTTGTTCTGGGGGTAAGGGCCGGGCTGCAGGGAGTTGGCACCGCAGTGGGCGGCACCGGGGACCAGGTAGAATTGGTACCATTCCTTCATGGCTTCAATGGCCTCGGAGTCGGTGTAGTTGCTGTACATGACGGAGCGGACAGACTGCCAGTAGTGAACCGAAGAAGCCGCGGGGATCGACGGGTCAGACTCACCGTGGAAGTGGAGGAGCTTGCCGCCGGATTCCCGGAAAGTGGAAATGTCGGGAATGGTGGTTTGGAGGGTATCGAGGTACTTGGCCATGCCGATCTGCATCCACTCGGCCAGAGTGTCGTAGGTGACGTTGTCAAGATTAGTGAGGTTGTCAGCATTGACGAGCTCAATGAACTTGGCAACGTACATGCCACCAGTGGAGGGAATCGCCAGCTGCCAGTCGCCAGTCGTGGTGTTGTAGGTCGGGTCGGCATCCGAGAGCTCGGAACCAATCTGCCATGACAGGTAAGCGCGCTTGCCCTCGGAAGTGATGACACCGTCGTAGACGGCCTGGGCGACGGCGATATCCTCAACAGTGATGGTGCCGTTTTGAGCGGGAGTGTACGAGCTAGTGGAACCAGTGGTGACACGTCTCATGAGATCGACAGAGCGCTTAGCAGCCGCAGAGCCAGAAAGAGCGTTGCGCTTGGAGAAGCCGAAGCCCAGAGAGGAGGAGTTTTGCTCGGCACAGTAGTAGGATTCGCCGATGAGATCCGACAGGTTAAAGTTGATTTGGCAGAGATCAGTACGCGAGATGACACCGTCGGTGCGGCCGTCGTAGGCATCGCAGGCCTCAATGGTGGCGTTGACAATCTTGTCAAGAGCGCAGGTGGGAGGGTAGTAGTCAAGGGTTTTCTGGACAGTGGCGGGGTAGACGTGGAGAACCTGCTGCTGGGCGAAGCGGAAAGCCGGGGCTCCGGCGACGACACCGTCGTATTCGACGCCGTAGCGTTGGACTTGGGACATGCCCTCGCGACCACCGTCGGAGCAACCTTCAAAGTAGGTGTAGACCTTTGAGGAGTTGGAGGCACCGTAGAAGCTGGGGGTGATGGCCTTGCCGATCTGGGTCATCTCACCAAGAGCCTGGTAGCCAAACATGTGGGTGGCATCCCAGTTGATGGAACCGTTGGCGTTGAAGAACTTGTCGTCAAACGAGTAGTTGAAGGCATCGTAGCCACCGTCAGTGCAGCCACCAACAGCACCGTACTCGAGACCACCGGTAGCAGTCGAGGACAACGAGTAACCGCCACCACCGGCAACGTAGAAACGGCTCTCGTAGTTTGAGGGGTCAGGGAAGGCATACTTTAGGACAACCTTGTCATTCTTGTCAGTGTGGGTATACGCAACGGTGACATTGCAGTACGAGTAGGAAGTCGACGAGCCCATGCTGGTGGAGTTGGCAGTGTTGACAGTGACGGTGTCGGGGAGAAGGTTGATGCCGGAGAGGGTGCCGTTGGCGGGGAGAGCAGCTTGCACGTTGGCAACAGTGCAGACGGAGGAGAGGGAAGTGGAGTTGGAAGCAGCAGAGGAGGCGGCCGAGGCAGCCGAGGCAGCAGCAGCCATGGTGATGGCAGCGCGGCAAGAGTTCTTAGCCATGGTTGATAGAGATCAAAGATTGAAAGGGAGTCTATACAGAAGAGGAAGAAAGAGAGAATGAACAAAGTAGGTCTTAAGTTATCTGGTGATATCTGGTCTTGACAGGTGAATGTCAGGAGGAGAGATCAGAAGATAAGGGTGGTGAGGAAAGAAAGAAAGAAAGAACTTCCCAAGATGATGATCAAGATTGGAAGGATATCGTCATATCTTTATACGAAATTGAAGCTTGCCGAGGCTGAAGACTCGAGATGAAAAGGAAAAAAAAAAGAATTAAAAAAAAGAATTAAAAAAAAATAAAAAAGAACAAAAAAAGAAGGAATATCAAATATAGCAATTACTTTGTGTTGAAATGTCTAAGTCCCCAATTTGGAAGTCAGGAGCAATGACTTACGCACGCTTTTTCCGTTCTTGGGTGACCGTGCCCGGGCGTGGGGGAAAAGATATCAAGGGTGTGGATATAAAATCGGAGTTTTACTTTTACTTTTATTTTTATTTTTTTACTCTTCAAGATCATCACGGACATTGTCTTCTGTAATACTAGAAGAATCCAGAGTTCGCTACATGGAAGAATAGTTTGATCTGAGAGACCCCTCCAAAAGATGCCAATTTTGCTATGTTCCGGGATCACCTTTAACAAAGGACTTCAAGGTATACGTAGTCTCAGCTTTGAGACGGCTTTACTGGGAAAGAATTGAGGGGAAAGAGTAATGCCATATTGAGTGATGGACAGTTGGTTGTATGCTACTTTCTTTCTTTCTTGGGTAGGATTACTCGGTCGAGTGACTTGGTGAGGCGAGCTCCTGGATATATACCTTGGCCCGCCTGCCCTAGAAGCATTTACTTAGTTGGTTGCTAGTCCGCTGTTCATCGCCCCTCAAAAAAAAACCCTCCATGGGAAGTCCTTGGAGAAAAAAATAAAGGTGTATATCCGTCTCCTCTACCCCCCCCCCCCCTCCCTCTAGCCTCGGCTCCTCTTCATATGACGGCTCGCCTGATTCTTTAGCATCATCCTAGGTGCCGTGTGGTAAGTAATAGGCCACGCGTCAGCTCATGGGTAGTATTTGTGTATATTTCAAGTATTTTATTTGATATCTTTCAACCCTTGATGGTCTATATATTTGTACTTTTTTTGGGGGTACAATTCAAGTATAATTTTATTATATCAAATTATGATAGCCCGATATCAAGTTCCTGAACTGGTAGTTACTTCAATAATTATAATAATAATAATAATAAAGGCTCCTTCCTCGAATAGCAGGTTCCAGCGTCCTTTCCAAAATGGCTCAAAACAAAACAAAAGCACCAGAAAAAAATAATGGTAAGTTTTCTCCTCCTCCTTCCTAATACAATTAAAAAGCAAAGGAATTGTTGGCAATTGCCTTTCACACCACTTGAGGGAAAGTAGGGGAAGGAGAAGAATGCAATTACCCCGTTACATCACTCCAAAAAAAAAAAAAGAAAAAAAGAAAAAAAAGAAAAAAAAGACAAAAAAGAAAAAAAAAAAAAGACAAAAATCCCAAGGATCTGGTTAAACTTCCATGCATATGACGCGTAATGCTCTTTTCTTCAATCGATCCAACCATTCTTTACCAGCGATTTCTCTGATTTTATTTTATTTTATTTTTTTCGGCAGGCGGAAGACGGAAAAAAATAGTTTTTGGCTGTGTTCCATGCAAGGGGGATCGGCCCCCACTTTTTGTACGTTGAACGGGTAGGAGAAGCACAAATTAGGATGGAGCTAACTAGATTCGGTAATGGCCGAATCGAGAAAAAGCAAGCAAACACATGTATGTACCTATGTACCCATGTACCTATGTACCCATGTATATAAGATAGGGGCGGCTTGGATGAATAGCCTTGAAAGCCTTGATGTTGATGAGAGAAGATGAGAGACGATGTATACATAAATACGATGTGTATATTTTGGTCGTTTATGCGTTGGACACGGATGGGACGGGTTCTCAGATGTGTCTGTCTTTCTCCTGAGTAGTTCCCTCTTCCTGCCCCCCCCCCCCCCATCGTCATGCAACCAGCATGAGGCATACCTTCTTTTCTCCCTCCCCCTACTACTATCATATTGGGGTTAGACATATTTTACTGTGTTCTTTTTCATTACTAACAGTTTGACCTTGTGTGCCAAGTCATTCGGTAAGTAGACACAAACATCCTCTCTGTACTTCTTGAAATAGAACCTGTAACAGTTTTTGCAACCCTCTGCTTTTACCTGCAACAAATGCAACACAAGCAATATAGAAAGCAAACATATCAGCTGGATATACGCCACGAGGAGAGGGAAAGAGGCTGGTGAGAGTTTACGTGGTTATGCAAAGGGTTTTTGTTTTAGCCACAGTCACGGGTTCAGAGTTTGTATATGTGAAGAGACGACAACGACGACAACGACGACGACGACGACGATGACGACGACGACACCGCCAACAATGGGGCGGGGTGGGGGGAAGATCTACTGTCTTGCTTGGGAAAAAAAAAAAAAGGATGGAATGAGGCAATGCGGGAAGGGTGGGGAGGGTGATGTGAGAAAAGAGAGAGATGATAATGAGGGAAGAGGAGGGGATATCCGGGTAAAGTAGTGTGACCAAGTCTGCAGGCTTAGCCAGATGAGAAAAGAGATGGGACTATCAATGTACAGACAAGATATGGTCCCAGTGGCTAAATTTGGGGCAGTGGTTCAAGAGATTGATAAACGACCCTTGAGACTGTTACCGAACTGCTGGATCTACTATCATGAATCGCGTCAAAACAACGTAATCATCTGACAAAGAGACTATCGTTCCCTTTGCCTTTAATCTCGTACGGTACACGTGCCAATGAAGCTATGACGTTAGTTGAGCTCCCAGTTCGCAAAGCTTCATAACATGAAGAAAATAAAAAAAATAAAAACAAAAAAACCTTTGTCTTGTCTCGCACGAAATCCACTCCATTTTTCGGCACCGGATCGGCCAGACTAGTCATGATCAAGACTTGAACGTACAATCCTCTAAACCTCTCTTCTGACATGTTGTGTGTGTGGAGGGGAAGTCCATATCAACATTGTCTAATATAAAGTACTTGACACTCCGCCCACAGACAATGGGGATACCTGTCAGGATAAACCCGGTTTACCATCTCCAATGCCGCCCCCCCTTCGATACACTCACACCATAGAATCCCGTCCAAGTTTCACCCAAAAGCGTATAACTAGTATTATGTAATTATTGAAGAAACCCTTAAAGTACGTACCCTAAACAATTAGAAACAACCAGATAAAAAACATATCAATAGACCACGTGACATGACACCCGTAAACCCTATTTACTCACTGCACAAGGCCCCCCCCCCCCC
>MKGJ01000013.1:3909-39320 GCA_002018255.1 Bretziella fagacearum | reverse complement strand
GGGGGGGTGGCACGGGTTAGGTCAATTTCCCTAGGGGGAGAGAGAGACGTGTTGGTGGAAGTAGGGTTAGGCGTCAATACATTCTACTTGTATAGTATGTATTGATTAGTTGTCCTTGATGTTTTTTTTATTTTTATTTTTATTTTTATTTTTATTTTTTTGATATATGATATTTGTGCTTGCTCACAAAAACAGACTAACAGATCACCGGGAAATGGAGACGGGAAACGGAAACAGAAGCTACACAAACCTGGATGCCCAAATGCACGTAAACCAATACATCCCCATCCCCATCCACACTTGCCTCCATCAACATCCCGTTCTATCTACTCAACTTACCATTATTAAATTTTACCCTCCCCCCTAGGCTACTGTGGAAGAGAGAGAGAGAGAGAGTGTGTGTGTGTGTGNGGGGGGGGCGAGTAAGGTCGCTGAGTGGGACGTCACGGATGGATACTTTGGTTCAAGTGTTGAGGGATCTGGGGGAATGACGGAGGAGATTTGTAAAAGTAGTGGCTCGGATGGTGATGGTCATCGGACCAGAGGAGGTGTATGTATGATGGCGTGATGATGGGGTTCAGGCAGATGGCATTGTTTATGCAAGGCATTATTTGAATACACAGTGGTGCCACCACAGACATCTCCGTAATTGTCTAGATTTGAACCATGTCTAGATTCACACACACACACACACACACATCATTATATTCTCTACTCCAAAATGTAACCAATATACAGACAGCCTATGAATTTGCAGTAGTGGGGTTTCCAAGTCTCAGTCACAACAGAATGATCCAAATATCTTGAGTGACATGCTCGGGCTAGCTCCGGGGTGGAGCCGGACGGTGGTTGACACAAGTTAGGGCTAAACCAAGGACCTGGAATGGTGGAATTCTAGCACAATAGTATGTGTCCAAGAGCAACCTGAAATAGTTTCCGAGCTGCTCGTCTGCTATATCACCTGTGATGTGTGAGTTGTCTCATCGCGTGCCGTACCAGGACCGTGACAAGTCGCATACAGTCTAGGTTCCGAGCCGGTATATCATCTATACGCTAGTATACATGGGAACGAAGCCAACTAATCAAGAATAAAAGCTCTAGTTCCTATCAGTTCCATCACCCAGTTTCTGCTTAGTCAGCCACATATTCCGACCAAGTATCTCACCGGCTCACTCCCGGATAGAGACCGTGACTAGCAAGTGTATCAATAGACAACTAGTAAACTAGGACATGGATTGCTCGGGTAGAGGCCGTTGTTAGAGGTATTGGTAGCATAAGCTGGCCACCGGGTGGTTGCACACTCAGCACACTCAACATACTTACATGCTAATGTATTGGAGACATTTTCTCTACAAGACTTTGGCTCGCTGTAGAATGGCGTTGATGGAACAATGACCAAATATATATATATATATATAAATATATATAAATATATATTTATATAGTTGTGTCACCGAGTAGATTATGAGTGACGGGTACGGATACCTGCATACTTTTACTCAAAAGGTCATCTATTTCCAACTAGCAATTCCCTATAGCATCTCCCAGCCAACAACTTGTATATAAAGTCAACAATACACAAACGTCGTCTCTTCATCTACACCTCGTATCTCTTTCATTTCCCGACCCGTTCCGTCCTACCCTTTGTGCTACTACTAATTCCTCGTACAGCACAAGGCGGCTGCAGTAGCACAGTATCTGATTGCATTGCCCTTTTACGAGCTCCCCAAGACACGTGCCACAAAGGAGTACTAGATTATTTTTCGTCTTTTTGTTCCATGTTTTTGTTCCATGGCAGAACATGTTTGGTCTGTGTTTTTATGACTATGACTTGTCTATGTTTGATAACATCTTGTATCACCATACCAATGGTAGGGTTATTACAGAGATAAAACCCTTATTGGCACCTTCCTCTTTGTTTGCTTCCAACGATAGGATTCAAAGTCTAAACCCACTTCATGTAACTACACCTTCCTATCTAGTCTAAATGGGATGATTTCTTGGAGACCAATATCAGAAATATATAGACTTTGATATGTTCTTGATATATTTGCAATAATTTTTTTTTTTGCGAGTCTGGGCCTGTAGAAACCAAGGAGAAAAGTCTCTTGGCCTGGTATTTTTTAATTGGGGTTTATTATATTATTTATCCTTTTTATTATATTTTTCAAAAGGGGTTCTCTTCCTGTTTTATATGTTTTCTTTTTCTAATATTTCTTTTGTGTATTTTTCAGCTGCCAAGTCGGAACTCCCCTTCTACAACCAAACTTGATCACCACCACCACCACCACCACATCCAAAACTAAACTTATATACACATCACCAAGCCACTAAAGCGCCACTCTCGTACTAGAACCTCCCGATAATCTTCCCTTTCTTCCTTGAGTCTTTCCTTACAATCAGCCCACTTCTCAAATCTTTTCCCTTCTTTCAATCTCTCTTGCATCTTTCCGTTTTTGCTCAACTTACTTTTCTCTGTCTCTTTCTTTCTCTCTCCCTCCCTCTCTCTTTCTATCTCTCTCTCTCTCTTTCCCCGTATCTGCCATCAAGAAAAACCACAACTGCGCCACGTCAATCCCATTTCCCCTCACCCCCTTCTCCCACTCACGTGCCCCACCCAACCCCAGTTCTCCCTCCCAAACCTAGTAACTGATCGACATGTCAAGTTGGGGAGGGGGGGGGGGTAGCGGCTAGACAAGGGGGGGAACCGGTAGTATCAGGAAAAAGAAGAGCAATAGCAACAACAACGACAACAACAAGATGGACGGACGGAGAGGACTTTGGTAGACTAGGATAGAAAAGGGTAGGAACGTCTGGGCGTTTGATTTGATGGGCTTGTGTTGGACACAGGTGTGGATGGAGGAAAGATGGAGTACTTTGTTATCGCCATGACTAGCGCTTCGTTACAGGTCTTGCACATCAATTGGACACGGTGGTCTTTGACCTTGTAGAATGATGATTATCTCTCTAGTTGAGATTAGCCTTGCCTAACCACACCAGAAACCAATCGACTAAACAAAAACATATTCCCCCTTGCCGTGCCGATACGGCCTGTACCCGCTACATCCATCATCAAGCCGAGTTCCAACAAGAAAGACGAGACTTGGTAAAAGAGAAGAAAAAAAGAAGAAAAGAAGAAAAGCCGCATGCATTGTCGATCAGGGACCAAGGCATTTCCTGAAGGATATTCTTATTCACGGAGAATTAATTGACCTATGCCAAGGGAATCAAAAAGGAGAACAATAAAAGTAAGCAAGCATTCTTCAAGTTGTTTGCCCGGAGATGATGTATAATCTGACTACGAGGGAAAACCGACTTGATTGTCTGTAATACCAATGCCTCTTCCCCTCCCATGTATCAGTACATCATTCCATTGTTTCAAGCCAAGATAAATTCTTTGATTTTTTTTTTACTTCTCTATTGGTCAAGTTAGTCCCACCGTCTTTTCTCCAGATCCCCTTCTTTTCTCTCGTTTCCATTCCCCTTGCCTTCTTCTCTCCATCTCGCGTTAAACGAAGAAAAACACAGACAGAAAAAAAACAAAAACCAAAACAAGGACGTTCTATTCTTAGCAGCCAAGGTCTTTGTTGCCTTTGCCGCCGCTTTCAATTTTACGACATCATGGATTCATTGGATGAGAGACGCTATCTAGAGCTTTTGTAGTACACAATGATTGTACAGCACAATATAATACATCTCTTATTTACTTGGTACAATGTCCCACCGCATGAACCCATGTACCTACCGACAAACAAACCTCCTACAAACTCCCCATCTCCCCATCTCCCCATCTTCCCATCTTCCCATCTTCCAACTTTCCATCTGACGTCAAGTCCGTGCCCCCCTTCTCCCATAACCTCCACAGCAGATCCCAATACCTTTTCCTCTTCCCTTCCTCTTCCCTTCCCTTCCCTTCCCTTCCCTTCCCTTCCCCTTCCCCATCCCCCATCCAAACTTCCTAGGAGGTTGGCACCTTGTCAGTTTCCTCTCTTCCTCTTGGCCCTTCTTGTCCTTCTTGTCTGTTATCTTGATTTCCTAAAAAGGTCCTTTCTCTACCTAACTTTCTATTCATACCAACCAATAATATCCTTGTCTTATTACATTTTATATCCTCTATATACTGTATACTACATTCTTTTTGTTACCCACCCATCCACCCATCCATACCACACAACAACAACAACACAGCACAAACACCGCCGCCTTACCCAACATCCTGGTCTCAGCTCTCTTGGCTTTCTCTCTCTCTCTCTCTCTCTCTCTCTCTCTCTCTGTATCTGATTCAACGTGGGTCATTTTCCATTAAAGTTAACAAGTTGCCCATAACCTTGTCTCTATTAGTCTTGTTTTCTTTGCCATGGTATGGGTCAAATCATATCCAGCCTGCTATTTTGTTCTATTTCCCTCGTTCAGATTCCTGCAGCAAGTTACATAACCACTCAACAACTCAACCGCTCAACAAACATATAACCTCCAACTTTATATAGTAAAACAGGAGCTACAAAATAGTTGCTGTATTGTAGTTACCCATAAAAAAAACATCTGACCGCCGTTTCCCCGGGGCTTGCATTCCGAATCAAAGATCCTGTCCTCCTCGCCCTCCCCACGTCCCATGAATCCACCAAATACCAATATCCTATACATGAATAAAAAAAAATAAAAATAAAAAGGCGGGAAAAACATGAAACAAAGTTGTTCTAGCCGATATTTCAATAATTGTTATGGTACTAGCTTCTTTAGCCCTGAAAAGAAGAAGATAGAAAAACAAAAAATTACCCGAGTGAAACTCTACCTGCATAGAATATAGTTAAAGAAGGAGAATATCAAGAGCTCAGGGACAAGATGATTGTACAGATATACTTTACATAAAGAGCCACTAGATTGTCAATATATCTCGTCTGGATCTTTGTTCCATGTTCTTCTTTTGGTATTCTTTTTCTTCTTTTTTTATTTTTATTTTTATTTTTATTTTATTTTTTTTGGGAGCTTGCCACTTTTTATTTTTTATTTTTAGCAATTTTTTATTATAATTATTATTCACTGTGCTTGATCTACCTACGGAATATTTTTTTATCAAGGAAAATTTATATTGAGCCTTATTTTTTTTTTCCGAAGAATGACGACTTTAAAAAACAGAAAAAAAAGGCAACAATTTCATTTACTTGACAAAAAAAAAAGATAGTCTTTTACGATACGACTGACAAAACACCAACGATTACGATCACGACCCAATTTTCTGACCTCACTTTTTGCATCCTTCCACGTCCAAAAAAATTTACACTTACTTCTTCTTTTCTTTCTGTCCTGAATAACATTACTTCAACAAAAGCCCCTGCTTATTCGGTATAAGCAACTCTCCTCTCTTCTGACACTCGCTTTTCGTTTTCGATGCCTCGATTTGATACTTTATTGTTTGGAGATTACCTCAAGACCAGTCAACCCTCAACTTGTTATTTAGCCTCAATCCGCCAGCAACAAGGCCCTCGCTAGTCAATTCGTTTATTCGTCACAGTCACCGGTTTGACTGCTCTTTTTTCTTTTTTTTTTCTTTTTTTTCTGTCTCGTTATTACCATTCAACTACCAGTGCTGGGTTTCTCCTCAAGCAAGCCCTTTGAAGTTTGTCCATCACCAACTTGTTTACTTATTGTTTATTTCGCTTCACTTTAAACAAACCTCGTACTTTTTTTTTTTTATCTATTACTTTAAAGTATCAATACTTTTGGCCTCTTCTTCTAATTACCGAAGAAAGTAAAAAAGAAGCTCATATCCCAATTTGGCAACTACATACGCAAACCAACCAACTCTCAAATTCGCTCCTGCCTTCTTCAAAGTGCGTTTTTTTTTCTTTTTTTTTTTTCTTTTTTTTTCTTTTTTTTTTTGCTTGCTTTATCCAAGAGGAGATAACGAGACAACAACTTCAACTCTTTGACTTGTCTATACACTTGGTCATCATCAGTTAAAGTCTTGGCCTTTTTGGATACTCGCTTTGGTTTCTCAAGTGTCTTGCCTCTTTCTATATATCTATCTCTGTCACTTAATATCTTCTCTCGTTGGACGAGCACCTCGTCATTCAGGCTCTCTGTTCACTCGACAAACCCCCTCCCCCCCCCCCTCCGGTTGAGGTTTTGATATAGCTCAAGGAACCAAACAATTTGACTTTGCGACAAAAAAAAAAGAAAAGAAAAACCTCCAAAAAAAAAAAAAACATTGGAGTCAAGACAAGGGAACTCAATGTAAGAATGTAAGATCTGTGCTCGTCCGTCATGTTCATAGCCATGGCTAGCCTTGCCATAAATCTCATACATCTACATCTCAATGTGCATGTTTACGTTCTCTTGATATTCCTTCCATGGGACATTTCTACGGCTAGTTCCACCCCACCCCTTCCCTGGTTTAGCAGCGTTGGGCATCAACGTCTTGTTTGACATGGAAAAAAAAAAATTCTGCACTTTCAGCCTAATCAACAGGACCCTCCGTCTCCCTAGTCGCAATAGATGCCCTTGTTTTTTTGGGGGTTTTTTTTGGGGGTTTTTTGTGAGCCATGTTTGGGAAAGACGGAAATGGTAGCCGGATCAGTTTCGAAAGATGCGTGGTGTGAGATTTTCTCACCCAAGTACAGTATTATTCCAATCCACCCGGTCAATAAAAGGCAAAACTGCATCCAACAAATGGACCCGATTAAACAGTCTCACAGTATCGGACGCAGGTTCTTTTTAATTTTGTATTTCTTTGTTGTTTCTGTCTGTTACAAGTAAAAAAAAATAAAAATAAAAATAAAAACCCCATTTTCTTTTCAATATCTATATCGATAACACTTCCAAGTAACAAGTAGTCCATCGTCCATTCCCTATTCGTCACCACAAAGACGTTCTAGAATTCCTGATTCGATTCTTTTTATTGTTCTTTCAGTCTCAAGTCTCAAGTGTTAGCAACGCAAGTCACCCCACCATATAATCCTACGCAAACAGTGACATCATGTGTCATCTGCCAATACCCACGCTAACAAACAAACCCTGCTTTCTTTCCTTGCCTTTTTTGGTGACAAAACTTGAACTCGAGAAATTAGGGCAATAACTATAAAAAATAAATAAAAGGGAAGTTACCCTATACTAAGCTAGAATTATATTCATTTTTTTATTTTATTTTTTATTTTATTTTTTATTTATTTTTTTATTTATTTTTTTCCTTTTTCTAAATAATCTCAAATTTGAAAATTTGGCTCACATCATATCTGGAGCTAAACATCATATTAGGCTTTTGTGTTTTTCAAAAACATAGAATAGATATGTGAGTTAATAAGGAGGGGTACGTACACACACACAGACATAGACACATACATTTACTGGTCTTGATATTACGCATCTGCGAAAACTCGCTAGAATATCCGAATATCCGCTTCTCCTGCTTTCTCCTTCAACTTCTTCTTCAACCTGAAAAACAAAACCATGTCAACCTATACGATAACATATATGTACTTTGTAAATAGTGCATACAGGCCAACAACAACAACAAACAAGCCTCTCTATGGATTCAACGGCCGGCCGTTATGATGGGAGAGAATAGGGCTCATAACTACCCCTCCCCCCCACCCCACCATAGCCCAAAGTGCAAAGTCCAGCCAATGAAAAAAAAAAAAAAACGGCTCTGCGATGGCCACTAGCGACCCGTTCTGCGACCGCGTGCATAAAGAGCCCAGTTTTAGTGAATCACTGGATTGAAACCAAGGACGTAAAGTTGGAGGAGAATATTGGGTTTATTTTTGTTGTAAGGGATGTGGCCGGTCTATAGGGCCGTTGAGGTCGTTGAGGGCGGCAACTGTACGGAGGAGGAGGGAGGATGGCGGTTACAGGAGAGGGAGGAATGGAAAGAATGGGTGGTTTAAGATGGCTGCGGCGGGGATTTTGGTAAGAGATGGACGAGTGAGAGCAGCAATGTGCGGTTTTTTGATGGGAAAAAATATATATATAAAATAAAATAAAATATATATCTATATATAAATCAAAATAGACAGAGCTTAGGAAAGCGAAAAGGGAGATATGGGTTGTCGGATTGCAGAGATGCAAGAACAGGTCAAGGACATGGGGTTATTTAGGACCGCGGGAAGAGGGGGGAAGGGAGGAGGGGGAGGCAATACTCAATTCGAAGAATAGCTAGGTTTATTTTTCTATTCCTATGCACTATCTATCTTATGAAACACCAAGGCCATCTCATTGAGGAATTCCCATCTTTACTCGTCACAACCCCTCCCTCCTGGAAAGTCAACACCAAGTCTTCCGGCCGTCCAACTAATGGTCACCCGACTACACATCTCAGGTCCAAGTAGGTAAATACAAAAGAGAAGGAGAGAACAAAAGAATAAGAGAGAACAACGCTATCCTCATGAAGAAGTATAAACAAAAACCCACCCAATCCTTTCTTCTTCTGTTGCAGCCCAATCTGACCCTCCATTTCAATAGGGCCTCACGAGGCCACTGTTTCCTTCGGTCACTGATTGGTTAGAGTTACATATGGGCTTTGTGGAAATTAGTGCAAAAAGGCCCGGCTTATAATATATATTGACGAACTCTTGTGCAGGTGGGATATCATGCTAGGCTATAGTAGGGCAGTGTAGTTTTGCTCTCAGTGGAGGAGACAATGACAGTCACTCTAGCCTAATATTAATGGCTGCAAGTACCTACCTTGAAACTTTTCTTACTTTTCTTTTTTCTAGCACTTCACTAATGATATGTCCTTCCTCGTGACTACAATCTTCCCCAACGCTTTTTGGTCCTCCTGCGTGGATCACTTCCATTGGCTCGTCCGCCTCCCTTTTTGTTTTGTATGTTTTGTTCAGGCAGCTATCTAATTACTAGTTCTACATGGTCCGGCTAAGACCAGACCTGTGATGCTAACTTGCATATACATATGTACTGCCAGCACAAGTTGTTTACTTTTTTTTTCCCTTTTTGTTTTTACGGGATAGGCATAGTCTGTGAAGAAGATGCAGCAGCAGAAAAAATGCCTTTTTTTGCTCAGCGAGACTTGGTACAAAAGGTCGTATCAAACGTGCTGAGGTGCATGAAGGGGGGGGGAGGGGAGGGAGGAGGGGATGGATGGACGCTGTAATATCCCATACCCTAACCCCAACTATGACCACTCAACATCACCCCTCTACTGGACATACAATTCACTTATCAACAGATGATTTCTGTCTTTTTCCCCTCCTCTGATATCTCCAATTCCAAATGCAAATGCATGTGACCGCCCATTCACTCACTCTCGCCCGTTGCTCGCCCAAGCATATCCCTGCCCGACTGCAGTAACTGCAACGGCCCGGGAAGCGTTCCGCTTGGCTGGGACATGGGACAAGACGCAATGGCAAAGACAAGGGATTACGAGGTTTTTGTTTCTTTTTTTTTTCTGGGGGGGAACAGTGGGTTTGGGAGGTGCAGATGGAGGAAAGAGTTGGGGGAGAGGGGTTTTGATGAATGATGGATACAAAACTGATAAGAGAATATCGTGGTGGAGTTTTTCTAGATAGGGTTTTTTTCTCCTTCGGGTTAGTATGATTGGGGAACGATACACAAGGAACTATAAGATACATCTAATATACCGAGCTTCACAAGTAACGTCTCAATGCATCATAACGTCTAGTGCATTGTTCTCAGGATACTTCTATACCCCCCTTATCCGGCATTCACCGTGCAACTCCATGTTCCCTCTCTCTCTCTCTCTCTCTCTCTCTCTCTCTCTCTATTTTTTCACCCAAACACAACTCTACAATATACATTTCCGTACCGACAGGACTGAATATGACTCAATATTTCCCCGGTAGCCAAAAATCCCACCCCCGGACGGGGACATCTACTGATACTAGAACTCTCTGCAGCCCTTGATATCCTGCACACCTTTCCGTTTTGCACACTCTGCAGTATCGTGTGATTCCGCTAAATAATGAACTATGGGAAATGGATTGGGGATGACAGTGAGGCCCACAGTATGCAGACGATGGCAAATATGCAAAAAAAGGGAAAAATAGCGGTGAAGGGACATGGGAGGCCAGCGTGCATGGGAAGGAATCGTTTACGGGACGATATTATCTTTTGATGTTTTGTCGGTTTATAAGACAAACATGGACATGGAGAGATACTTTTCTTGGTATCTTGGCCTCGGTAGTGAGGGCGTATATGATTGTTGTTAAATTGTGGTAGATGGGACGGGAAAGCGGCAGTTGTTTGTGGGTTTGTCTCACCATGAGCGCCGAACGCGGTAGAACGCACCAGTATCCAGTATAGTGTGTAAACCCACCGGATTTCCATCATCTTCACATCGAAACAGATATCGACTTGGCTACTTGACGAATTCACACACGAGCCCATATCGTCTCATGACAAAAGAGAAGAAAAGAAAAAGAAACAAAAGACTTGTCACCTACACTGACGTCAGTGAGTGACGTCTGCTTTGCCGTGGATTAGCCCCATGGTGGCACAAGGCTTTCTGGACATAGCATGTGTTAATGATCAGAGGTTGGCCACAAAAAGGAAAGATCAACCACAACAGCACGACGTCATGGTCCTAGATGCGGAGACCAACGCAAGTCTAGACTCAGAATCACCCTGTTTCAAAGATATCTTCTCCTCCGATGATGTCCGCAGATACTCATCGTCCCTCCCCCCCTCCCCTCTCCACCTCTTCAATGCTACTACAATCACACAACAAACGAAAAGGGGCAATGGGAGGCTAGCAGAGATCATCACTATCGAGGCGGTGAGCCAAGTGAACGGCATTATTGGTAACCAGAAAACGATGGACATGATTTTATTGATTTACGACTCTACTCGGACTATCAGAGGACGTACACAGAGACAGAGGAAACGAGGAGGTGTCTTGTTATGATTGTGTGAAGCATGGCGTAAGCCCAACGTCCTTTTTCTTTTTTTTTTCTTTTTTGCCGCCGAGGGTTCATAATAGTGACAGTTGTAAGCATCGTGAGACGGGCATTGATAATGGTAATGGACATGGGGAGGTGACATGGGATGGAATGGCCTTTTTGGGGAAGAATTCAAGAATGAGGCTGGGGCTGGGGCGGTGAAAAAGGACGGGAATTGGGTTGGATGGTTGATCGGGTCAATGGAAAAATGCAGAGAGGAAGATGTTAGAGATTAAGGTGAAGTAAGGGTTGGTGTCATTAGTTAAGAGTGAGACTGGAACTGGAGAGAATAGCATTGCTAGAAAGATGTGACAAAACCCAAATCATATTACTAGATAGATATCAGAGTCAAATGCTACTTCCGACTTTCTTGCGTCCCACTGCGTGTCCAACAGCCCACCAAACACCAGCTCCTTGCAGTAATCCCATCATCTGACCATCCTCCTTAGCCTATCTCTTCCCATCACAAATACACCTCAAAGTCCTCCGCCCCTTACGAAGCCTCCGAAGCCCCCATTCTCAGCCAGCCTCTGCCCCGCCATCCAGACAAGTCAAGCCCCCGCCACCAAACCCGATGAAACTGTCTCGGTGCAATTCTACCGAGATGGCGTGAGAACCACTAACGATTCCCAACAGCCTATTCTAGCAAAAGGCATGTGGAACTTGAAAATTAAACACAGACAAAGGACAATCCATCATCTGATTTCCAAGTGAATGTTTTCTTTCTTTCCCCTTTTGTCTCTCTTGGAAATGAAATCACCATGACGACAAAGAAGTCCACCCAAGAGTTCTCTCTCTCTCTCTCTCTCTCTCTCTCTCTCTCTCTCTCCATCAACCTTCACATCCAATCACAACCAACCTCTACCCCCAAGCAAAAGACAAACCACTACCAAAAAATTAAAAATAAAAATAAAAAAAGTCCTCAACGCGTCCCCTGCAACTAGGAAACCTACATTGTGTAACCCCGCATAGAAAGAAAAAAGCCACCAGCGAAAAAAAAAGAAAAAAGGCGTACAAATATAGCCCTCTCACTTACTATACACTTCTTCCAATAACAGCCACCAACCGTCTCGAATCCAACCACAAACTAACTAAATCTATCCACCCATCATCACACCCGATAAATTACCTTCCAACTATCTCGCTCTCCTCTCCTTCCCCGTGATATCCTGTCGTAAAACCCCAAACCCCAAACCCCGAAAATCCCCGAAAAGCCCTCACCCTAGAATCCTCTTCACCGGCCTCCGGTCGCATAACCCCACCATTATATATCTTGCAATCAAACCCATGTTCTCATCATATACTGCAGACAGCCATCTTCTCGCCCTCTCCTATTTCACCCGGCCCGGCTCGGCCCGGTCCGATGTTGTCCAAAGTGGATCCCCGTCTAAAAGTCCCCTCTTTCCTATTCCGGAAGTACCTCCCTAATTCCGGAAAACGTGACGTGCCACGAGACTAGTCGCGCCTTCCGGATATAGACGGAGGTCAATCTAAAGAGGTCAATGTCGTACAGTCTACGGCCGATGCCGGTACCCTTTCGATATATATATATATATATACCTAGAATGAAATGAACAATATTCAGTAATGATAAAAACACTGGAGACGCTATATTTCTTCCCACGGCTTCTATATCCCACATCAGTCCCAACGGTAACTTTCTCTCTCTCTCTCTCTCTCTCTCTCTCTCTCTCTCTTTCTCTCTCTCTCTTTCTCTCTCTCCATCATCTCCCAAGTAAATTCAACATATATAAATCCCATATTATATCCCTCCCTCACGTCATCCATCATCCCTTTCCCCACCATCGTAGCCCAACCAGCAAGCCCGACAGTAACCCTCCCATCCCTTCTCAATCTCTCAACCCGCTCACCCGTCTATGAGATCCCCGCCAGCTGCATCAGACGCTCCCCAGCCTTCACATTCGCATACTCATACGCCCGACTCTCCGGCGGGAACGTCCCATTCGCCGCCCACAAGTCAATAAGCGCCTGCATCGGCTCCAACTCATGCTGCTTCAGCATATCCAGTGCCGTCGCCGTCAACAAGAAATGCGAAAAGCACGAGTTCAGCTGCTTCTCCAGGTTCAAATGGTAAAACGGCTCCACATAGTGCGCAAAGTACAGATGCGCGTACACCCGGAACATCTGCCGGAAGACCATCTGGCACACCTCAATGAAGCTCTCGGGGAAGCCAGAGCGCTTGCCAATGTAGTCACGCTCACTGGGGTTCGCCAGTTGGGCAAGGGTGCTGGTGGTGACATTGGCATTGAGGGCAAAGGAGACGCCGGCGGGGTCGGTGGGGAAGACTTTGTCATCATCGACTTTGCCCGAGATCCAGCGCTGCATCAACGTCATGTACTCATGAGCAGGGAGCTCAACAGGTTCGCGCTTGGCGTTGAGCCAGGTAAAGGAATGGTTCCTAAAAGGTATTTAGTCAGTGAAAAAAAAAAAAACATTCCTGTTTCTGAGCTTAGATGCTCACTGGTAGGTAGGTAGGTAGATGGTACTCACGCTCCGGCAGACATGCGTGGGCACGTCGTCGCATTACAAATAGTGCTACCGTCATCCTCCTTCTCGTGAACAACACGAACAAAATGCCACAGATTACGATAGTGCTCAACAACCTGATGAGCCAGCCATTCACCCTGTTCAACAGTTTTCGGCCGGGCACTCAGGGTCATAAAGTTACCCTTGACAATGTGCTTAGCATACGAGTTATTGAGCCACAGCGGCATCGGCTTCGGCAAGTGATACGACGCCAGAATATCGTCAGCGTTGGTTGTAGCCATATTGTCGTCAGCTCCAATCGTCTGCGTCAATGAAGGAGAGTTTGTAAAAGGAGTGATGCGAGGAGTGGATCCGGAACCCGGGGTACCGGCAGACGGCGGGTTCACCTGCACTGATGGGGTGCTAGATGTGGAAGGTGAATGCTGGGCCGAAGACGGACCGGGGCTTTTGCTAGGGGCCTGGGCCTTGTTTGAGTTGCCTCCCCGCAGACGGGCGTTACTGTGTCGGCTAATGTCAATACTTGCGTTTGTGTGCCACCGAATGTGACCTTGGGTGATCAGCAGCGAATGTTAATCGGGGGAGTGTGGGATAAAAGTGGGATATATGGAACCAAATGTAGAGCTAAATGCACAAGCAAATGAGTTCCCTGGTTTTGGTAATGTGAATAGGCAGCTAATGGGGGGATTTGATGGACGATTTTTGTGATGTTTGTGATTTTTGTGAACGTGGGTAGGGTCGAACAAGTCTAGGCAAAATCAACAACAACAATAACAAAAAAAAAAAAAAAAAAGAGAGAAAGACACCCGGGGGACTCTGCGAGGAAACTCAGGAGACATGCAGCTTTTCTGCTTCATCTACCAGCCAACCAGCCAACCAGCCATCCAGTCATCCCAGATGTTGCATCCAGTGAGCCAACAACGCACGTGCCTCACCGCCAAACCGCCAGACTTGAAAGACAACTTTAGAAGTAAGTTGTAGAGCTTCTAACCCACTTCTGGCCTGAATGCTCTGGCCATCTGGCGACCACTTGGCCGTTGAAAGAAAAGCATGGTTCAAGATACTGCGTGCGCGCACAAGACTGCGGTAGTCAACTAGCGGTAGAATTAAGGTGGGCTTCTCCGGTAGCATTGACGGTAAGGCTAGCAGACGAGGCTGAAATATGTGCGCAACTCTCTAGATGGCAGGTAGTTATACGAATGACAGATGCTAGGCGCAAAGGCGGGTAATAGCCCCGGAGCTATTAGGGGTAGGGGCAGTATTTTGAGGGGAAGGGGGACAAGGAAGCTCCGTTGGAATGTCTTTTCTCAAATCTTTTCTCAAAAGAAGCATGCCCATGTCTTTCATAACTCGCTGGGTTTTTCTAGAAGAAATTTCAGGATCGCAAATGGTCTACTGCATTGGGCCACAGACCAAAAAGCAGAAGCATGTGAGAGTGAAAAGTCACGTGGTGTACAGTAGAATATTGGGCATGTAGAGAGGCAGGAGGTGTCACAGAAGCAAAATTTCACTTACATTCCCGAGAACAGGTTAGACATGGCTGTCTATTGTATTGATGATGGGTGTAGGTATGTGTTCCAAGTGTTGATGTGATGTTTTGTAGTGATGGCCTATATTCGGAGCCAAAGAACGATGCCAGCGAGATATAATAAACAGGCCCAAGCGAGGTGTCGCGGCCAAGAGTGCGAGGGGAAGGTTCAGGAGGAGTGCGTGGGCTGTCTGCAAGCTAGGCACTGCGACAAGTTGCGGCCAACAAAGTCTGTAGTTGTGTGTATATATCGTAGTAGTTGTGGCAAATGAAAGCCAATATAAATATAGATAATGTGTGTGTGTGTGTGTGAGAGAGAGAGAGAGAGAGAAAGAGATATCGGTTGGTCGTCCAGTATTCACGATTATTATTTGATAGCGATGATGGATCGTTAGTCGCAAAGAAATCGGTTTGGGCGATTCGAATCGAGGGGCGAGATGGCGGATTGTAGCTGGAGCTACGGCGTCCAGAGAACAGACAGCTACATAGAAGGGGGGGGGGAGGGGAAAGGACAACAGAAAAGCTAGAATAAATAATGAAGATGACCAACGGTATCGTGGCGCATGTTCGAGAAGCAAATAAGAAAGAGGAAATGGTTCTAGAGATGAAAGCAACTTGGTTCCAGGCCAGCTCACTTACATTTTGAGTTCAAGGGAAATCTCCCCCATGAAGAAGCGGGATGGCCATGTTCAGGAGTGGCGCTAGGCCGCTTCAGGATGCTTATCGTGGCGTCAGCAGTAAGCCCCGCCACAGTCTAGACCAGGGTAGTGCAGGTGGGGGGGGGAAGCAAATAAGGCTATCATTAAAGGCGAGAAGTCGAGACATTTCCCGCGTATGCTGACTAATCCAGTTGGGACTCTCAAGCCTTTGTCCCACTTGGTTTGTCGTTTGTTCCGAGATCGATTTTTGCCCCCTCATATTCATAGAACATATCAGCCACATTGACTCCCCCCCTTCCCCGAAGTGCGTACCCCTGTGGCGAATGTGTGGCGCTTTGTACAACAGGGATCGTGTTGTCGATGGATAGTTGATCCCTGCTCATTAGCCATCGAATGGCAACCAGCCTTGTGCCCAAGGCTCCCCGTTTTTTTTGGGGGGAACTTGCGCAAGCTTGACTGGCCCCCTCCCCATTCGCGTCGCTATCACGCCCCCATTTTGAGATTGGACGTCGACAACACCAAGAGCCCACAATCACGATTTGTTTCTGTGCTTGTTGTGGCGTTCTCTTGAATTCATTCTCTCCCTTTCTCACTACACTGTCCAATCCAATCGGAATATCGAACATCTTAGAAATAACCAAAAAATGTCTGACGATGATGTCTTTGGTGATGGCAGCAGCCCGACTGCCAATGACGACGATCTCCGTTCGATTCACGAAGATGAGGAGCTCAATGAGGAAAATGAAAACATGGAAGATCTCTTTGGTGATGAGGGCAATGACCTAGAAGAAGGAGATCCCTTTGGAGAGGATATGGATGATGATGAGGCCGACAACGAGCCTCCCAAACACCAAAGAGTCCTAGAAATGGACGTTTTCCGTCATCGTACACCCCGTACCAAGGACGGCAGGGTAAGTCACGCTTCTGCAGAAGCCCCTCTACCCACATAACTACGGCATTGTCCTCACACTCCATTTCCATAGGTCCAAAGTTTCAAGGTTCCCAAGTTCCTCCGCTTTGCCCCCGAACCCTACGATGCCCGCACATTTGAGCCCTCAAAAACCGACCTAGAGAATGCCCGCTCTGAGAACCCTCGCCCCACCATCCGCCACTATGTCGACCCCGAAACCGGTGAGCTCCGCAGTAACGCCCGGATGTACCGCTGGAGCGACGGTAGCATGAGCATGAGTGTCGGTGGTGAACACTACACTGTCCTCAAGAAGCCCACAGCCCCCGATCCGTCCAAACCCTACGACGAACTCAAAGACGGCCACAACTATGCCGCCGCCGCCCATTTGGACTCCTCCGTATTCGTGATTGTGGGCCACATGTCGGAGGAGTACACTGTCCGCCAGAACAAGCAACATGAGGACGAGGCATTGCAACGTTTGGCAATGCGCATCCGGGAAGCTACCAGTACCCATGACAACACCATCATCAAGACAACGCATGACCCCGAGCAACAACGCCGCTTGGCCGAGCAGGCTGAGAAGGAACAGGCCAAGCAGCAGCGTCGTCGCGATACTCAGATGGGCCGTAGTGTCGGTGGTTCCGGGTCACGCAGTGGCGGCGGCCTCGGCATCGACGATCTTGAGGGTAGTAAGAGCCGAAGTCGCAAGCGGGCATCCGGAACATCCAAGCCTAAGCGAAAGAGCATCTCGAACCTGTATTCAGATGAAGATGAAGAGATGGGTTACGGGGGTGGTCGTGGGGCTAACGACTATGACAAGGAGGATGATTTCATCGCTTCTAGTGGTGACGAGGAAGAGGCGGGGTCAGAAGAGGAAGAGGAGATTTTAGATGATGATGATGATGAGGAGGAGGAGGAGGAGGGGGATCGTCACCGGCGGAAGAAGAGACAAAAGACGGTAGAGTCGGATGAAGAGGAGACACATTATGCGGCGCGTAGACGGCGTCATGTAGTTGAGGATGATAGCGAATAAGAGAGAGGGCACATGGCACATGGACAACATTTGGGGTTGTATGTGTATTTATATGGGTATTGGGGGTTTTTCATCTAGTCATTAGTGTTTTTCTTTTTCTTTTCTTTTTTGGTATGTATTGGGATTCTTGCAAATACTTGCAGATGTTGAGCAATTTTTGATTTTGTGAAAATGATTTTGTGCACCAGAATAGGGTTATCAATAACTAGGGTTCTATCAACTTGATGTCATATCAAATAACTTTAATTCCATCAATAAAAAATCAAGCAATTTAAAAGGCAACAGAATTGTCTAATATTCTACGCGCTGACGTCAATTTTTGAGCGGGATAAGCTTCTCCAATATTTTGACTATTTGAGAAGCTCAACGAGACGCGGATTACAGAAGCTTGACTTGATCGACTTTCTTCTCTCCTATATTTCATATCGCATGCTAAGAGCGACCTATATCACATGTATTAACACACCACTCTGCACGCTTACGTTGAAGCCTGCTTCAATCGCTGGTCATGCACCATGCATTCAAACGTCAAGGTTCAGCAACGGGCGATTAGGCGGTCCATAGACTGGGCGCGATGGATAGCTTACTGTCTCATTGGCTATGACTTTATCTACTTTATATATTCCGCCACCACCGCAAGTCCCCTCTCATCATCATCTTCTACAATCTGTTTTTCTTCCCAGCTAACCCTCTCACATCTACCCAGTGGCTCTTATACGCCCTCTTCTGGCCGTCTCCAATCTCACAATGGCGCCACCGCTACACGCATGCCGAAACCTTTTACGCCTGGCAAGAAGCTGCCGACTCCCTCAACCGTCTCCTCAGCCTTGAGCCCTGGCGTTTCGACGCGCGGTCCCGTCACTATAACCGCGAGCTCATCATGGGCCACATCGCCGCCATCGATAGTGCCATCGTCTCCCCCGACGGCTTCATCATGTCCGAGCTCTTCCGCTCCGGTCTTCACCGGAATCTCGGAAACATCTCTACGCCTAGGTTGTACCGGCAGTGTTTTGGAAGGACCAAGTTTGTGATTGAAGAGTTTGCGGGGAAAATGGTTACGTTGTTGTATTTGATTCTGAGATTACCGGAGCAGCAGCAGCAACGGAAAGGACGGGCGGATGATGCCGGGTTTATGCCGAGGGATATGAAGATGGATCTTGTAGTGGCTTCCCGGAGAGCACTTGGGTGTTCGTCGTTGTTTTTGGAAGGGGGAGCCATGTTTGGGCTTTGTCATTTGGGGGTTACCAAGGCGTTATTTTACCAGGGTTTGTTGCCCCGGATTATCACGGGGGTCGCGACAGGTGCTCTCATGGCGTCATTGATTGCCATTACTAGCCAGGAAGATGTCCCGGATCTACTGAATGGCGATGGCATTGATCTTTCGGCGTTATCAGATGAAGATCGATGGGAGCATCCTTGGGTCATGCGGTTGTTTAATCTACTGAGACGCATGGTCTGGTATTGTAGGAAGGGGTATTTTTGGGATGTTGATGCCTTGGAGGAATGTGCCTTTGCAAACTTGGGGGAAACGACGTTTGAGGAGGCACATGATCGAACTGGCGTGATTCTGAACATCATCGTGCCAGTTCCGGGAGACCATGGAGTTCCCATTCTGTTGAACTACCTCACGGCACCTAATGTGGTAAGGAAACATTGCCCTCGACTATAAGACATTGATACTGACAATGTATAGCTCATCTGGACTGCCGCTGTTGCCTCCAACTCCGCCTCTCAATCCTTTACTGGTGGACGCCGTACGACTATCCTTTGCAAGAATCACCGCGGCGAGATCGTCCCCTGGGATCACAGTGAATTAGACTCGCATCCTCACGATCGAATGCGCCCCCTTGACATCATCGCCCGCTCTTTCAACGTCAACCATTTCATTGTCAGCCAGGCACGCCCTTATGCTTTACCCTTTATCCAAAGCGACATGCATGCACCTGATTTGTACGGTTGCAACTCCCGGCTGATGCGTCTTATCATATATCTTGCAAATATCGTGGGTGGAGAGATGCATCTACGGATGGAGCAGTTGAATGAGCTGGGCTTGTTGCCCACCATGATTAGACAGTTCTTTATGGATGTGGATATCCATCAGAAGCCGAGCATTACGATTGTACCGGATGTGCAGTGGAAGGACTATTCGCTGCTATCAGATGTCCCGACCCGAGATACTATTCGGTACTGGATTAACAAGGGAGAGAGGTCGACTTGGCCATCGATATGCGCCTTGAGAATTCGGTTGCAGCTGGAGATGGAGCTAGAGAAGGCGTACATGATGGTACGAGATGAATTGCCGGAGAACGATGCATTTTTATGATTTGAGTGGAAATTTGTTACCATTTTCTGCAGTATTTATTGTATATTTAAATTTTTTTTTTTTTAAATTTTTTTTTTTTTTGCGACATCATGAACCTTCAGATGAGGTGGGGGCGATAAGATAACAAATCCTTCGAGTTCTTATCGATAACCATTTTATACAGAAAAATTTATGGCCCATATGTCTCGTAGAATATTCATCCCGCTTATAGTTAGTTTTTCACTTGTTATTTTTGTCGTTTTCCATTTCAGATACCGATAATCATCATAGCCGTCAACATGTCAATGCTTAGACAAATGTAAGAACCACTTGATCTCCCCGTGCCATTGGCGCATCCGCAATATCCTCGACGTCCCCGTCTTTGATCACCAACAATCTCTCGTCCCCTCCTACGTCCCCAACCAGTCCATTAACTAATTACCTACTCCCCCCCCCCCCCCCCCTCAGAAAACCCCGCAACGCCCGTTCCAAGCGCGCCCTCGAAAAGCGCGAACCCAAGGCCGTCGAAAACCCCAAGACAGCCCTCTTCCTCCGCGGCACCTCATGCTCCCAAATCGTCCAGGATGCCATGAACGACCTATACGCCTTCCGCCAACCCTTTGGCAAGAAATTCAGCAAAAAGAACCCCGTCCACCCCTTTGAAGACGCCTCCTCCCTCGAATTTTTCGCCGACAAAAATGACGCCTCCATCATGGTCTTTGGCTCCTCCAACAAAAAGCGCCCGCACGCCCTCACCTTTGTCCGCATGTTCGACTATCACGTCCTCGACATGATGGAATTCCTCCTCGACGCCGACTCCTTCCGCACCCTTGTGCAATTCAAGAACAAAAAGTTCGCCGTCGGCCTCCGCCCCATGCTCCTCTTCTCCGGCACCGCCTGGGAAAACCCCCTTGACCACGCCTACACCCAAGCCAAGTCCCTCTTCACCGACTTCTTCTGTGCCCGTGACCCCGCCGAGAAACTTGACGTCGAGGGCCTCCAGTACATTATCCAGCTGGCCGCCGAGGAGCCCGGGCAAAACGAGGGTGCCGAGGGCGTGCCGCGGACGGCGCGGGTTTTCCTGCGGGCGTATACGATTCGGTCGATGCGGTCGGGGCAAAAGTTGCCGAGGGTGGAGGTGGAGGAGATTGGGCCGCGGATGGATTTGCGGATTGGGAGGGTGAGGCAGGCGGAGGAGGCGGTGATGAAGGAGGCGATGAAGAGGGCGCGGACGAGTGAGGAGAGGGTTAAGAAGAATATTTCGACAGATGCTATGGGTGATAAGATTGGTCGGATTCACTTGGGTCGCCAGGATTTGGGGCAGTTGCAGACGCGCAAAATGAAGGGGTTGAAGCGCATTCGGGACCAGACGGGGCCGGAGGAGGAGGCTATGGATGTGGATATGGATGTTGTCAGCAACGACGAGGTTGCCAACAAGGCCAAGAAGAGGAAGGCTTGAGTAGATGTGTGGAATTTTGGATGCATAGTTGGGACCATGTTGTTGATATTCTGTAGCGGTGGACTTGTTGCTATTGTTGGCATTGGGGGTTTCTCTTTTTTATCTTGGATCTTGTCCATTCTAGGCGTCACGGCGCATATTCACTTCTAATGTGTTTGGCTCTACTCGACAAAATAAAAATCACGTTTACTACACCCGACTTTATAGGTTGATTATTTGTTTATATGATTATTACATAAATCTCTTCAACGTCATATATGAGTACACGATGTGATATCGTAGCAAGATTTCCTCGCTTATTAAATACACCCGGATTCCTAGCCGAAGCTGGACATACCGGTCCCGTAACCACTTCCTCTCCCTCACGAACAATGCATGTCTCGTAAAAGCAGAACTAATCTACAAAGTACACGCTTATGCAAGAAAACAACTCCAAGATCCACCCAAAAAGTTCAACCATCTTTTGTGTAAAGCTTCATTGGTCTTGGGGACTAATTCCAAGACGAGAAGAAGCCTCCCTGCACGTATTGCTATTGGCAATCCATCGTTGTTGACTGATTCCCTGACATTGATAATCTCGATGGTGGCGGTGGAATTGGTGGTAATAGCGTATTCCGCGCCAACAACGGAGACATCATCTCGATCTGGTGTACATAAGTCGTCTTTGGTGCCTTGCCACCTTGTTTGTTTTCTTCCGCCAACCAATCAAAGCCCCAAACATCTGGCGGGATAATGGGCCCTTCGTGTAATGCAATGCGCAAAGGCCATTCGAGGTGTTTCCACCAAGACGATCCGCGGTCAAACAGAGAGGCGATGCCGATGATTTCACGGCGAGGGACACCGTGAAGCCACCAAATACTATCGAAGCGTCGGAGGAGGGCAAAGAAGCTAGCAAGGAGAACAAGGGCACGGGGACGCCGTAGTTCAAGGAGATCAACAAACCGCTTGGATACAGAGGCCGGGAACGCCAAGGCAGCTCCACGTGCCGAGGATGAGTGTGCCCAGTTGAGAACAGAGGCGGCGTGGTGATATGCTTGAAGCGTTGCCTCTTTCTGGGCTGGATCATCCATGTTGACTTCATCTTCTAAGCCTTCTAATACGGGTCCAAAGAAGGCAGAATCGGAGAGCATATCGAGTTGTAGAGCAGGCTGGGCGTCGATAACGGTCAGGACAGTCTCACTACTACGGATCCATGGCCAACTTGAAGCTACGACGGCCTTGACTCCTTGGAAGGCATGAAACCAGGAGAGAGGTAGGGTGTAAACACTATTGGGGTCGCTCGGGTCGGCGCCAGGGTCGTCTCTCGTAAAGACTCGCGTGGCCGTCGATTGGAACGCAATCAATGTGGCGGTCAGAAAAAGAGCTTCGGCATTGGTTTCATTGATGCCCTGATTAAGAGCCTTGCAATATTGGGCAACCGAAGAGGCCATGTAGGCATGAGACGCCTGTACTAAGCCGCGGTCATGGGGGTCTAGTACGCGCATGTGGAGGGCGGAAACGGCGAGCATAGCATCAGCCAGATAGGGGGCACCAGTAAAAGCCAGCTTTGGAACTTCGCTCATCCAAACATCTTGAGTTAGAGCCGAGTTGAGTGTCAGGGTCTTTGATGTAGTTGTGGTGTAATGATGCATGAGTCGCATCTCCAGTATACGATGATTGGAACCGAAACCGCCTAGAGGTAGTCCTGGTGGCGATGGACTGCAGTAAAGGGCTGGGACGCTGGCATAGGTTGGTATCATGGTGTCGGTCATGACACTAACAGAAGCTTCGGCAGCGACAACGAGAAGTGGCGATGGAGGTGACGGATAAGGGCTTAGTGCAGGGTTGGGGCTATCGGGGAAAAGACTAGAGCTGGAACCGGATCCAGTACTAAGAGGTGTCTGCGGGACAGCAAGGGGGGTGGTAACGGCAAGGAGTTCTTCGGCTATCTCAGGATTCTGAAAATCACATGCGACACCGTGCTTGACGCAGTTGCCACAACGTGGATGCACCTCATCACACTATTCGGGCAACAAACAAAGAGTTGGTAGGGTCAGCGAACGAAGTCTCTTGGTAGACATAGAAAGAGAAAGAAGGGGGGAAAGGAGGCGAGAAGAAAAGGAGGGTTACGGTGTAGTCGCGAATCGGGCTAAGACCGGAGCAACACTATTTTCGGATTTTGTCTGGTGTTGCGACAAACACGAATGCGAGAGCCACCACGTACAAATGCTAATGGGGGTGGGTGTGGATGTGGATGTGGAATTGGGTGAGGCTCACCTTGATCTTGCGGAGCTTACATCGCTTGCAGCCGGCCCTGGACTTGCGATGCGAGCGCCGAGGAGGCATATTAAAAGGGCGAGTATTTGGAGTACGAATGCCTACTAGTCGAGTATGACTTTGTGTCAGTGGGTACAAGATAGTAGAATAGAGGGGTCATTACTAGTATATAGCGCTGAAGCAATTGACTCTCGCGATTAGGAAGGCCGGAGATGTTTACCTTTCCGTGACTATCGGCTACTTTTTCAGACTGCGACAACCCCCCCCCCAAAACAAGCAAGAAACCGGCTAGAATCTCCGTGTGTGTGTGTGTGTGTGTGTGTGTGTGTGTGTGAGAGAGAGAGAGAGGTGCAGCTTGCAAACGATGACGCAATGCGGCGGCAGGCAGTAGTAGTAGAAAGTTATTCAGAGGATCGACGGGGCAAATAGAAGAGGTTTCCCAGATGGGACTTGACAGGCAAAGGTTCGAGGTAACTTGGGTCGAGAGAGAGAGAGAGAGAGAGAGAGAGAGAGAGAGATGCCGAGGCAGTTTACAGGCGTTCTCGGGAATAATACAGTGCGATTCGAAAACGAGCGGCAGAAGCGGCGGCTTTTTTGACAGGATGACGATGTTTCGGGACGATAGAGGTTATAGTAGTGATCAGAAGTCAGGGTCTATTTTGTCTTGTGTTATAGCGACGCGCAAAAAGAAGATTATCGATTGATGTGTGCGAGTTTATTGATGACATATGATGCTATATTAATACGTCGTTGTCGTTGTCGTTGTCATTGTCGTTGTCGCTGTCGTTGTCGCTGTCGCTGTCGTCATTGGTTGGATAATCGAGGATTGCCTTGTCACTTGTGAAGTTTGGGTCTAGCCGTTTGGGGCGGGATGGATCGGTCGGTCAGTAGGTAGGTTGGAGAACAGCCAAAGGGCAGGCTTGACTAAAAGCCAGTGGAGGGAAGCTGTTTGTATGTTTTGTATCGATAAAGACAATGTTATAAAAGAGTACAGAGATTTGGAATATCGAAAATGGTATCGCAATAACTTGAAAATGTAGAAAATCTATTTAGGTGACGATAAAAGATTATTGGCAGTAAAAAAAAAAAATTTAAAAAAATATATATAAACAATCGGCACCAATTGAAAGAATAAATCGAATCAAACCGAAGATCGTGGAGTTCAAAGCCAAAATGGAAATAGCAACCGCACAAAACAGCGTGGGTGGGTACCTGGGTACCTTGCTTGTTTACTTTACTTTTGAGTCGTACACCCGTTTTTGCGGGCATACTGTTTTGGGTAATAATCTTCAGGAAAACAAAAATAGAGATACTTGTTGTAATAGCTAGTATACAAGCAATTTTTTATGCTATATTTCCTTGTATAGTAGATTTTCGGGGGTTTATAGCTAACCACATCCATGTTGGGCAACCCTAACCTAATCCTATATCGTAAGGTTATACTAGGATTTAACATTATATATCTCAACTATTTCATAGATAAATCTACAAAAATCATCATTATCATCATTATTATCTATATCGTGGAGTTTATACCGAGGCCAGCGAAAACTGCGAAAATCATTACCCAAAAACCCTTGGTGGGTGGGCATGCCTGAAAGCCTTATTTTTTTTTTCTTTTTTCTTTGTTCTTTTCAAGGGCTCCGGAGAGTCAAATATTAATGGCAGACTGATATGTCTTTAGTATTCTTGACGAATCTTATATAGAAGGTGACAAGTTGATCTACGGTCTCGGATCCCCGGATCTAGGGTATTCAAAGTGGTGCCATGTCTGGCTTACACGAGGTCCAGAACAGAGAGCATGTTCCGTGGAACATGTCAAGCCTACATAAACATGAATATCTTAACTGGCTCATCTCCTAGCTACATTTATCCATCTCTTATCCTATCACCAGATTACCAACCAAATTCCAAGTTCCCCCCAGTGGTATGTGGAGTCTCGAGATGGGAAGGGAGCGCGGAGCGTCAGTCAGCTTAGTTTAGTTACAACATGCAACTAACTCTCCTGTTCGAACTCGTTTTCGGGTGGGTCGGGCAATTCTGAGACGGCCTGTTTTGTTTGAGCATAAAGTTGTGCTTGTGCTTGTGCTTGGGCATAGACTGTAAATACTGGAAGATTTCTTTTTGGATATCAACATGACATTGTGGCTACAATGTGTCAAAACAAAGGAGAGTATTAGTAATACAGAGTTCTACTACACACTGCCCCTTGCTCCCATTATCATGAGACAACTCCCCAAAAAGTCTACATCCCATCCCATCTCGGCTTCGGCTTCGGCAAGTCATCGTCTGTGCGGCAATACCGGAGTTTCCTCCCCCTCTAGGGCCATTAGTAACAGAGACACAATTCCAAGAATCTAAAGCAAATCATTATGCATACACTTTGTTACAGGATGCACAGAAACCTGTGGGGATGAAAAGGAAATCTCAAGTCACGTGACTGCGGGTTACTGTACAAGGGTTTGTATACTAAAATATCGAGTTATCAAATATTGCACCAAGCCAACCTGTTGACACCACCCTCATATGCAGCTTATCAATCGTGCCTTGAGCACGCAATACCGCATGTTTGATATAGTTTCATAAAACGCCATTTTCACTCAAGCCACACTGAAAAAGTACAGCTTATGAAACAACTTGCTATATATATGGTAATCTTTTTTGAGCGCTGTCCTCCGGGCCGCCGCCGCCATTCCTAATCCAGCAAAGGCTAGGAAAAGAAAAAAAAATAAAAAAAAAAGAAGAAAAAAAATAAAAAAATAAAAAAAAGGCAAAATTTTTAGAGCCCTATGTTATCGTTATCAGTAAAAAAAAACCAAAAAAAAACCACAAATACAACGTATAATAATTCCATAAAGAGCACAACCATAGACCCGCTTCAACTTACCGCTTGGCTCTTTTGCTCTATGACTCTTTTTTAATAATTCTCGCATCATTTCTGGCCGATATTCCTCTCCCAATATCATCCCCTTTTGATCACATCATAAAACATCTTCTTATAATATATATAAACCGCCCTTCTGCGTTCGACTCACTCTGATTCCCAACTAGCTTTGCTGTCTCCTCGCAACATTCAAAAAGAAAAAGAAAAATGTCCCCCTCCTCCATCGACTACTCCTCCCTCGGCTTCGGCACCCGCGCCGTCCACGCCGGTAGCGAACCCGACCCCACCACCGGCGCTGTCATCCCCGCCATCTGCCTCTCCACCACCTACGCCCAATCCGCCCTCGCCAAACCCCTCGGCGCCTATGAATACTCCCGCTCCGACAACCCCAACCGCAACGCCTTTGAGCGCGCCGTCGCTTCTCTCGAAGGTGCCAAATATGCCCTCGCCTACGCCTCTGGCTCCGCCGTGACTGCCAACATCCTGCAGTCCCTGCAGCCCGGTGCTCATGTCATCTCCACCACCGACGTCTACGGTGGTACCCACCGATACTTCACCAAAGTTGCCAACACCCACGGTGTCTCCGTCTCCTTCACTGCGTCCATCGACAAGGACCTTGCCGGCCTTGTCCGCCCCGAGACCAAGCTCGTCTGGATTGAATCCCCCTCAAACCCCACCCTTTCTCTCGTCGACATCTCCGCTGTCGCCCAAATCGCCCATGCTCACAACCTCATTGTTGTCGTCGATAACACCTTCCTATCCCCCTACGTGCAGACCCCACTCGCCCACGGCGCCGACATCGTCGTGCACTCTGTCACCAAGTACATCAACGGCCACAGCGACGTCGTCATGGGTGTGGCCGCCCTAAACGACGATGCCGTCTTTGATCGTCTGTCATTCCTCCAGAATGCCATCGGTGCCGTCCCGTCAGCCTTTGACTCGTGGTTGGCACAGAGAGGTCTAAAGACTCTGCATCTGCGGGTGCGCGCGGCGTCGAACAATGCGACGGCGGTGGCCAAGGCGTTGGAGGCTTCGTCGCATGTTCTTGCGGTGAACTATCCCGGGTTAGACTCACATCCGCAGCGCGAGATTGCGCTGAAGCAGCACCGGGATGGCCTGGGTGGTGGCATGGTTTCGTTCCGTGTCAAGGGTGGACGTGCGGCAGCGGAGCGCTTCTGCCAGAATACGCGGTTCTTTACTTTGGCGGAGAGTCTGGGTGGTGTTGAGTCGCTGTGTGAGGTTCCTAGTGCTATGACACATGCGGGTATTCCCAAGGAGCAGAGAGAGTCGGTTGGTGTCTATGATGATTTGGTTAGACTCAGCTGTGGTATCGAGGATGAAGTTGACTTAGTGGCTGATGTGCTGCAGGCGCTGGAGAAGGCGACTGCTGGTGCGGCTTGATGAATATAAAACGGGGGGGAGGGTACGTACGATAGATTACGATACCAAGAGTATATGTAGTCGTGGCAAAAAAAAAAAAAAAAGCCAGACTGCAAAACTATGAATACAACCAATCAAAGAGAGATGTTGGCAGTATATATCGAGATTTGGTGATCAGGGCATGCTGTTGGTCAGACATACATTATTGTCAAAATGAATGTCTTGACGACTAGAAGATAATCCTAGATGTAGCGTTGATTGTAAAGAGTGTCCCTCGATCTCTGGAGTGACAGAGCATCACCGTCGTGATGGCTACTGTTGGGAAGGTTGACAGGGCCAATTGGCCCAGTACAAAGATTATGTAATTGTTTTGTGCAATAGACTGACTATATATATCCTGGGGGACTTTTAAACTATGGATGGATGCTTGGAAATAACTCAATCAGCCCATTTGCTACTCGTAGTCTCGCCATCACGTTGTCACTGTCGTCATCACCATTAGCCACAGAATTCATTAACCCTAACTTTATAGCCCAATTCTGTCTGCTTAGTCATCTATCCACCAAATAGTGGAGCCCCCATTGACCTACAAAACCTCGCAGCTCAACCACAATTACAAATTTCTCTTCCTTCTTCATCACCATCGTGCCCCGCACACACAACCGGTCAATCAACGACTTCAATTCAAGTCCAGACTTTTGCTCTATTTTTTTTTTTTTTTTGCAAAGTCCCCTTTGACAATTATACGGCAAGAGACGAGGAACCAAATTAAATGTGACTCACGAGGCATATTGTGTACAGCACCGAGCCCTCAATGCTCTATTGCTGAAGGAATTATTTAAGTGCCAAGATCAAAGTGTTCAAAAAAATTTTTCCCTTCTATTACCAAACACGTTGGCTACGGTTTCTCTACGGCTGATGTGCATGAAAGATGGGAGACATTTGTCATGTTGAGAAAAGTAGAAGTTTGTAACGTTGAAGCAAAGTCCAAGTCCGATGTATTATACAGAGTTGCAAATTTTCATTACTGCGTATGTAACCCTAGTGGTTAAATCACGTGCGAGTCTTCATTGTAACTGTAACCCTCTCCCTTCTTTCCTTGGGCCCCATCATCGCGGCCGGTCTTCTTGCCACAACCATTATCCAACCGCGCGGCCAATGCGCTGTCAGAATCTCCACCGCCATGCAACAAGAAATTCAATCCAGATTTACATTCCTGATTCAACAACCATGGTTATCTATCAACAGATCGACGGGCTTGAGGGAACTGGTGCAGGGGTTCAGCCCGTTCAGCTATACTTGGGAAGATTCTGCAGTGGCAAGGGGAGTTTGGAAGGGATGGATCGGATGCGCGGGGAATATGGACGGGTGAAAGAAAGAAAGAAAGAAAGGAAATAACAAAGACAGGGGGGGGAAAGGTGACAGAGGAGTAGGCTGGTGGTGTTGTTGGTGTGTTGGCGTGAACGGTTGGGTTGTGATGAATATGGTATCGGCAGTATCGCTGTTAGGAATCAACGGTGGCCAATGGATCAACACTTTAAAGGCAATCCGTTTCTATTAACATAACGGTCTCAAGGTATCTCTTTCACAGTTTCAAACAGGTCGGGGGGGGTTTTTTTTTTTTGCTAACCTACCAGTGTGGAGATCCTCGCCAGCGTAAACATGACATCACGGCGTCCCATTGCAGGTATATACTGGCCAGCAAGGTCGTGATCATAACGATGATGTTATAGGTGTCTGTCGACTGACCAGCCACTGTAGTGTTCTCTGCCACAGTTACATGGAAATGAGCCTGTGGATTCTATGGATTGCTTACTTATTTGTAGCAGGGCGAGATTACGGATCCAGTGTAAGTGTAACAGAGAGAGAGGAAGAGGGAGAGAGAAAGAGAGAGAGAGAGAGAGAGAGAGAGAGGTGAAAGACAATATGCTAAAGGGTTCCAAGCCTCGTATTGAGATGGGGGAGGATTGTAGGATGGTTCGTATGAAAGAGACGGAGAATCGACAAGATATTAGAAAGACAAGAGACCTACCTACAGAAGTTAGGGGTGTAGCACGGTGTGTAGAAGAAGGAGAACAAATAGGACGAGATGGAGATGGTAGGATGACGGAGGGGGGAAGGGGAAGGGGGCTGAGAGAGAGAGAGAGAGAGAGAGAGAGCCCTGTGGCAGGCTAAGAGTAAAACAAATTCGGAATTATTCATTTGGGGGGGGGGGCATGGATTAGGGCGGGTTCGTAAGATTACAAGTGGAACTGGAGTGTCTTACGGGGTTGCAATAGGAGGGTGTGGACAGACGGACTCTACAGGCGGAGATTTATAGAAGAAGTGACCAAAGTAAAGTGACTTGGTGGGTACATCTAGAATACTTACTTCCAATACTTGTTCGGCATAGGTGACATGTTGGATATAAGCCAGTAATGATACCCTCCTGTTCCTCTCTCTCTCTCTCTCTATCTTCCTCTCCCCCTCTCTTCCCCTCCTCCAAGCGCACAGGCCTGACCAAAGTCAAAAGTCCGGCGTTTCGGTTCCTGTAATTGATGTTTTGGGGGGTTTTTTTTGGTCGTTTTAGATCTTCACCCACGAACCGGTGATGAACCAAACCGGTGTCTCTTTTTTTTTTTCTTTTTCTCTCTTTTAAGAAATACCAGGCTTACACGCCACCGCACATCGGCCATCGGCAACCCGGGCCCCGGCCACAGACAGTGTTTTATATGTTTGAGAATAAATAACCTTTAATATATCCCACCATCTTGCCGATCCAAGTCCCTCACACCTCTTCTCTTCAAAAAAGGAAAAGTAAGACAGACGCACGATGGCGCCGAAGGGGTGAACGCCACTGGAATCAGGTGTTCTTGTTTGGGGAGGATGACTGAGAGGAAGGGGCGTAGAAATATACGGAGATTAGTTCAACGGTGCATTGGTTCTATGCGGGTTTCATATACTATTGTATGTATGTGTGTGTGTGTGTGTGTGTGTGTGTGTGTGTGTAGTTTAAGTAAAGTAGATTGTGTAAGACTCTGTGTTCTCAAGGGATCAACTATATATTGATAGGGCTTCACAGGAAATATTTTCAGTCTGACCGTCTATATCCTTATTAGCCACTGCCGTGACACCCCTCTTTTGTTTTGCTCAATGATGTCTACACCTCTCTATTACGCGTTCCAGTCTACCGCGCCTCGATGCTTGCGTATAGCGCGGGACGGAGACAACGGAAGGGAACATGGCATATTGTAGTGGTGTAGGATATAAAAAGGTGGCATATATGCAGTGGTGCCACACGCAACAGGGAGAGATATATGTCGTGGTTATTGTTTCTATATTCGGTGAGAGAATCCACAACATGCGTCGATTACGGTACCCGGAGAGGGGGGGGAGGGGACTATTAGATAAACATGAGGTACTCTCAACTCCGATAGACACACCGTTATCTACAAAGTCTACTCCGTTATCCTCAGCGCCCGCGGCCAATATCTACAATCAACACACAGATAACCACATACATTCTCTAGAATTCCGGTGAACAAAGCCGCTAGCTAGTCTGACAATATTTGCCCGATAGATATCACATCCGGTATTACCGTAGGCTGAGAGTCGTCACCACGCAGGCTTCTCTACTGAGACTTGCAGGTGGCGAGGAAGGATAAGAGATAAGACGGGTGTGTGGGGGGGGGGGCAAAGAAAGACATGCAGGAGAGAGACAATAGATAGCTGGGCGGTGGGAAAGAAAAGAAAAAAAGAAAAAGAGGGAACTTTGAAGTTTCTGGACTGGGCGGTTATCGGGGCCGGATATGAGGTGGAGGTGGATGAGAGAGACTAGAGGGTGACCTTTTTTATTATTATTATCTTTTTTTTGGTTTTTTTATTATTATTATTATTATATATATATCTGGATGTGCTGTCTGCATGTGTACCCGCATATGTACTTTGTATGTCGATCAGTAAGAAAAGGCTTCCGGTGGTAATATGCAGTAAGATGAGGCTCTTATTTATCGCGATATTTTTTTTTTTTTTTTTTGCTCGGATGCAACCCATGTTGAGGTTCCTCGGTTAGCGAGCTGTCAGGCCGTGGGAGAGAAGAGGATCAACTTGCATGTAGGTTGGTATGCATTAAATAACATGAACAGATACAGGGTGTGTATGAGTGATGGTGTTTCCAAGGTCTCTGTGTATATCCGAAAGCATAATGAAAAGCCGAGAATATAAAATAAAATTAAATTGAATAAATAAATAAAAGAGGTTGGCCAACAGGATCCGGTACCTCGGTTTAAACCAACCCCGCAAAATAATACCTCGTCACTCACTGTCACTCAACCCAACACTCTTTAGCCATGTTGTTGATTGAACCGTCAAGTCATCAGACAGACAAAGTAGCCGGTTCTCATCACATATGGATGGGATGTATATATCATGGTGTTTTGTAGCCCCACAAGTACAGCGTTCAGCTGGACATGGGGAGTGTGCATGATGTGAACAGTAGGAGACGGGAAGATATTGTTGTGTTTCAATAAACACAGAGGTGTGTCTACGTTTTATTTCTGAAGATGTCATCATAATGTAGATAGGGTCTGTATAATCTAGGGGTGATACCAAACTATAATTTATAGGATGAGAACATGTAGATTGGGGGACGACTGCTACGTTGTTTGATCTCGATGTGAGGAAACAAGAGAAAAAAACCCTTTGAACATTTATTGTCATGCTTAATGAAACCTTGTGTGAAGACGAAGAAGACGAAGAAGAAGAGAAGAACAAGAAACCACGAGCAAGGCTCGTACTTGATGGAGCAGACACAAGTTTCTCGTATCACCTCTAGAAAAGAAGAAGAATAACAAGATGGAATCATGGTAAAATCCAGGACCAGTCAGGTTTGATTGTTGAAAGCCACATAATGAAAAGAACAACCATATTCCCTGTGGATAGTTGACAAATCAGTTGAAACTAACGATTTGAGCTGAAGGAGGAGTTTGCACTAGAATGAGGCTACAAAGGAAGATGGATTCCAATGACGTGGGAACGGAAGATGGAAGATGGAATAGACTTTTGACCCCTTTTTGGGACAGCTTGAAAGCTGGTCTTGAATTGCAAGGTTGGAATGACTTGGTTGAGGCGGAGAAAATCATGAATAAATGGTGATAGAGGCTGCGGTATTGAAAAAGAAAAAAGAAATATAAAAAAAGATTAAAAAAATATTAAAAAAATATTAAAAAAATATAAAATATAAAAAAAATATAAAAAAATATAAAAAAATATAAAAAATATAAAAAATATATAAAAATATAAAAAATATAAAGAAAATATAAAAAAGAAAAGAAATATATAAAAAGAATTAAAAAAAGAAAATATAAAATATAAAAAAAATATAAAGAAAATATAAAAAAATATATAAAATATATAAAAAGAATTAAAAAAAGAAAATATAAAATATAAAAAAATATAAAGAAAATATATAAAAAATATATAAAAAGAATTAAAAAAATAAAATAAAAAAAAATATAAAAATATAAAGAAAATATATAAAAAGAAAAAAATATATAAAAAGAATTAAAAAAGAATATAAAAAAAAATACGCCTCCGCATGTACATTGCAAAACCAAAAAAAAAACAATAGTACAAAAATAAATGCTAGGACCAAGGAGGACGCATTTTTCCCTATTTTTATAGGCCTCAGGCGCTATATATGGCTCCAATCGTTAACGGCCCGGAGAAGCATCGATTAATAAATGCTCCAAGTTTCATTTTTTTTTTTGTTTTTTTTCATGCCGTTTGCGTTTCCGTGTTGACGGGATAGCAGTCATGCAAAAATGTATCTATAAATTATTATTATTATTATTTTGAGAGAAAACAGATCATGGGATGGAATGACACGATCATGTTACGTTCCGAGACTGCGAGTACGAACTTGTCGATTTGGAGGCGACCCGTTTTCTTTTCTTTTTTTTTTTTTTCTTTTTTTTTTCGCCACTACAAGGACCCTGAATGTGTTTTAGGAAGCTTGGTTAATGGAGATTGGAGTAGAAAAAAAGAGAAAAAAAGAGAATAAAAAGAGAATAAAAAGAGAATAAAAAAGAATAAAAAAGAATAAAAAAAGAATAAAAAAGAATATAGAAAGAATAAAAAATAATTAAAAAGTAATTAAAAAAATGGCGTGTTTGGGAGTGGAAAAAAAAAAAGCAACAATAAACTATAATCGAAATATCGAATTTCTTTCTATACGTCAAGTTTCTACCAATAGAAAATATTCTCCAAGTACTTAAATCTCTGCATATCTTCCAATGATTGATTACTGGTTCCTTTGGCGGAGAGACATGCGCATTCCATCTCTTAATGTTTTCAATTTCTATACATGGGCTGAACCAATCATCTCTTGCAATTATCCTCCATTACACACTCGTGCCAAGCCAAGAGGTCAGTCAACCAAGGACAACTATCTATTTCATTTCAACCTGATCACATCAGAATATAGGGAAATGTAAGCCCATGTTTCTCCTTCGCCGTGTCTCGTCCGTCCTTTGTACGAGCCCGAGCTGGTAACCCTAGTATATATTTCAAACTGCCCCGTTGTTTGCGCGTAACCCTGGAATGTGGTGTCATATATCAGTTTGAAATGATTAATTGCCCTAGGGGAAGCAGAAAAAAGAGGGGATGTGGCGCACAAAGCCTAAATATGAAATTTTTGTGGCTTTAACTAATTGCTACACAGAATGAACTAAAGCCCTACTACGTACGGTACCTTCTTGATGTAATAAATTTGAAATTCAAAAGTTGTGCGGTACCAGAAAACGCAAGGAAAAAAAAAAATCAAGGAGAAAAAAATTAAAAAATAAACCAACACGAATTCTAATTCATCGTCGTCAATCATTTTCCATTGTCCATATACACTTCTGACCACACAATTATCTTATCTTGTTTGCCTCACCCTCCCGCCCGACCCTGGTTTACCCATCGACTTTATTACACTTATGTAATCACATTTGTTCGATAAATTTTTTTTTTTTAACTTCACTCTCCATCAAGTCTCTCTTTTTTTTTGTCTCCCATTGGTTCCCTCCTTCGCCCTTTTCAATATACAGGCCCTATTTTTTTTTTCTTTTTTTTTTCTTTTTCTTTCTCTGCCTCTAGGAGCGCCAAAATTCTCGTTTTAATTTCCCGTATACTTTTCTCCTAGTATTTCTCGTGGGTTCCAGCAGTAATCAGATCCCAGAACGGAGAGGAGAAGAGGAGGGAAATTCAGGGTGTCGGGAAAAATCAAAAGACGCCGTGGTTAGTGTGGTTTTGGATTCAACGGAAACAAAAAGGAATGACAACACGGACTAACTGACTAGTGGTTGCGATACAAAGACAGACGGACACAGGGACGAACCAAGGGTCGATTGTGAACTTGGTGATGTTCAAAAATTGCCATCCCCTCACCTCCCTCCCTCCCACGATTATAATCAAGTCATCCATGACCTGCGAACCTTCTCTGTCATTATTGCTCGGCTTAATGATCCCATTAGGTTGTTTTTTTGTCATGCACCAGGCAGTGATCCGCTTTGCTTGTTGCTTGTTATGTGAGCAAAGTCATATTTATGACGTATTTACCAAA